>BGZK01003914.1:0-18019 GCA_005406025.1 Eumeta japonica
AGTTTATGTTATTTCTCCAGATACATTCTGCGCTCTCTCGCGAAATTATTTCGTATTCATGAACTGCGCAAATATTTCGATGTGAAATTCTGAATTTGATTAAAGCATATTTTATTATTGGATTGCAAAGAAAAGTAACGATTTCATGCATGCGTACTTTCGCATGACATTTGCACCAATTGAAGAATTGCATTAATGTTAATTTGTGTTATTTGCTTGCAAATGAACTTCAATTCATGCTATTTTCGTACAATTAATTACAGGTTTATCCCAAGGGCATGTACAATTTATTGATGTGGATTAAACGTGAATACAACAACCCCATTATAATTGTGACTGAAAACGGTGTCAGCGACAGGGTGGTTTGGAAGACTATGCACGTGTTGATTATTACAACATGTATTTAAGTGCTGTGTTAGATGCTATAGAAGATGGAGCTAATGTGCAGGGCTACATTGCTTGGAGTCTCATGGACAGTTTTGAGTGGAAAGCTGGCTACAAGTAAGTTAAATAAATCAGATATTTATGTGATGTTTGCTTATGCAAAATACCTACATACATGTTCATTCTTTATGTCATGCATAATTTTACAACAACATCATTTCATTTATTATAAAACATTTCGAACTTACTTTAATCTGCTTTTACACCTGCAAGTTACTTGCAGCGAGTTGGGTCTATGTATTAGATCCGAAAATGGCGAAAAAATCATTCGACTTGCAGGCAAGTTGCTCGAATGCTTACATGTGCAAGTACAAGCTCATTATTTTTAAAATGTCTCCTTACTTTTATGTATATTCTATCAATGTGTATGTGTGTGCTTTGCACAGTGGGCCGATTCTCGTTTTCGATTTTATGAAAATTTATTAATTCGCTATCAAGCAATTTTATTTGACATTTTGTTTTCATAAAATTATACTTTAAAATTCGAAAGAATTTTAAAGTTGTGGCTTTTTTGGAACTATAAAGGCTTTTTCGACCTAAAAAGATAGATTTCATAGAAACTTTTCAGAATATTATTTTATGGTTACACAAATTGAAATTTTTATGAAAACAAAAATGAAGTTTATTTTCCATTTCGTAGAACGAGAATCGACCTTCAGCTTTGCTGCCACGCTGCACTTGCGAAATACTTGTGGAAAAATAGTTGAACTTTTTTTACTTTTATACATCAAACAAATTATTCAATGTTTTCTCCTGTCGCGTTTAAAAAATACACAAAAATAGAATTTTAAATCATCAATCCTAAACAGCAGTCCGTTAAAAAGAACAAAATTATAATGGGCTGAAACTATTTCATTTTATTGGCAAGCACTTAAAAATTGTACTTGATCCATAAGTTCGAAAGAAAGGTTGGTGTGTGTTGTTTTTTCGCATTTTTATTCGCACATGTAAATGCTATGTATTTCATCAATGCAAAAACAATGGCAACTATTCTGATAAGTGCGTCGAACGATCGAAAGTTTACATGATAAACAAGAAGAAAATATGAAGAATTGTTTATGTTTTCCATACATTACAAATGTCAAATTAAAGCGAGGAATAAGTACTCGTTCTCTCTCATTGATGAACTGTAAAATTTTTATGAAATACAGCAACAATTTCTCCATATTTTGAAATGTAGTTTTGGATTCTATGTAAGCATTCAGTTATTCGCAGCGCATTTCAGAACACTAATTTGTTCAAAATACAACACTGAATTTTGGTGCTATTTAGAACTGTCTTACCCTTTCAATGTACCCTTCAAATATAGCCAACTTCACTTTTAGCCGTAATTTAGCTACTTAATTATTTTGGAAGCGGCTGTGCCATTAAAATTACACAAAAGCAAACTTTTTATTTTACATAATCGTATTTATTATTCACACATAATACCCTGTTCATATACACAAAATAAATTGCGTTATATTCGGTAAATTGCGAAGATAATTTTTAGTGTTCACACATACTAAATTGAGCCAAATAAATTGAGCACATAGAGTAAAAAAGTAAAGACACAAACATTTAATTCAGCCACTTGCTAAAGGCACAAACCTTCAGTTTATTAATTTACCAAAAAAGGAAAAGTAGATAAATTCACCATACTACGAAGTAAGGACGCAATCCTGTGGTAGATAAATAAACAGTGTTACATTTAAAATTTTATTCAATATATAAACAATTATTCACAAATTGCTCAATTTATAATTAAAAATTTTTATGATAAATTGAGCTCAACAAAGGCGTTAATCTCAATTTAGGTGGCTATCTGAACACAGTATAAACTCTATTAACATAAATATGTTTTTTTTTATATTGAAATTATCAAACTGTTTTATTGTTAAAAGAAATAACGTCGTTAAAATAATTGCTATCAAATTCAAAAATTTTTATGCTTTGTTCTTTTATTTATCTTCTTCCACTTCTTGAATTTGCATATAATAAATAACAACAAATTTTTGGTATAATCAAATCAAATTAGTGGATTAATTTAAAAATTCATCATAAATCATGTTACTTTAATAGCAATTTATTTATTTACATATGCATGGTTTTATTTAATTTATTTACATTTTTCTAATTTACAGTGAAAGTTTGGTTTATACCACGTTGACTTCAACGACCCAAACCGCAGACGTACGCCCAAAGTATCAGCACTTGTTTATGCAGAAATTTGTAAAACGAATCAAATCGATTGAGCTACCGTCCTAAATTGGACAATAACCAAATTGCGCCATGTCCAGAATATCAGACGATCAACAGAACTCAGGAATTAATGTTTATGTAGTAAATCAACTTTTAAATATGCTTCATTAATGACAATAGCTTTATTTAGATTTGTTATTCAATAACTTTTAGTAAGTCTAAGCAAATTTATGCACATATGTATGTTTGTATTTTTAGCTTGCCTAATTAATATCAATTTACAAGACAGTTGCGTCATATTGTCTCAATATCTGTCTCATTGGTTATTCTTTCAATCATATGTTTTTAAGCCAATTATTGTTATAAGATTGTAAAATATCTTTTATTATTTTTTGCCATCATTGTTATTATTTTTGTATGGAAAATTTAAATTCACAAAATAAAAATTAATTCCTTTAATAGGATGATGTTTTAATTTTTTATTACCTAAAAAATCAAAAGATTTTTAAATAACTATTAATGAAAGAGAATAAACTTAATGTCAATAACGTTTTTTCACACTAATATACATACATATGTATGTATGCATGTATGCATGTACGCAAAACTAAAAATAAGAAAACAAGTACCAACTTGAAAAATAATTTTTTTTTTTAGAGTTTAAGGTCACATTTGCTGGTTTATGTCTGAATTGTTGTGAGCCTCCCTGACTTGAATCGATCGCGTGCAATTTTTTTTTAATGAATTTTACTCTACGAATATGTAGGTAAGTAAGTACGTATGTATGTATGCTCATGAAAGCTTCGTTTAATAAGAAAATGAGAAATAAAGATGCACATACATAGAAGCATATGAAAATTAGGGTATTAAAATTTTTAAATTTCTTTTTGCAAATACAAAACTCTTCATTTGCATACACACACATTAATTGTATTGCATTTTACAAATGTATACATTTCTGTGTGAACTCAAGTATGATTCTAACGTCTTTCCTGCTAAACATCATGAAGAGAATAACCGAGGACGCCCTAATCCACAAGTCTATCGTCTATAGTTTAGTTTACATAAACCATTGTTTATTATTATAGTCGACTCGTTATTGTCAATGAAAAGTTGTTGCTGGTGAATTTGTTTTATGAATTTTCGATAGGTAATATCGAATACTTACTCAATACATGTCGTGATAATATTCGTTACGATAGCATACTCGATATCTAGTACCGTGATTAGACTCCAAGATTTTAGACAATAGGCTGTTGCTCGAATAATAGGTACAAAGTCCATTTCGTAGAAACGAGAACATTTCGACATTAAAATAATGACATTTCCGATAATATAAAGCATTTGGTAGTTATGCTTCGGCCCTTACAGCGAAAAGGCTACAGATGATGGGGGTGTGAATCGATCGTCATAGAAGTGCTCACATCGATCGCACACCGGAGTCTGGATTAGAGATTGATTGTGAGATGCTAAATTCTGACCTACACTTCTTGCTAATCGATATCTTAAATCAAATATTCATGGGGCTATGTCACCACACGCATGGATCAAGGCGACAGAGAAAGAAAAACTTGGTATTTATATGTGCAAGATACTGGTATAAAGCTGTTATTTATTCTGCCGAACTACTCGGAGGCCTTGCAAGCTAAAGTTTGGGCAATAACGGATTGTATTAGATAGCTCAATAGAATGAGGAGACATATACTTACGAATAGTCAGGTGAAATTCATTGACGAAGAAAAATAAGAAGGTGTGCGCACCACACTGTTTAATTTCAGCGCATAGATCTTATTCAGATTTATGGAGTGTAGCAATCATGAGATTAACTACAAGAACTCTATGAAGGTCCAAATACGAACTGAAATTGGGTGATGAATGAGGATGCTGAACATTATCTATGCCAGCTCACAAATACGGCCAGGCTACTTGAGAGTGGCACTCCATTTAAGGAGAATAAGCTGGAAGAAATTAAACAGCTTTGACCAATGGCTCAAAACTGGATTATTGTTTGGGGTATACGTCAAATAAGATGGCTTGAGTTAATGTAAATCGCATGACATGGAACATTCCATACAAGGCGGCGACTAACTGAGCATTTAATTTATTAAAAGAGTTATTAACTATGATTTTCGTTAATAATTTATGCAAAAACTTTTAATAAGCTGATTTCTGTTTTCATAAGGACCACATCATTCACCCTTCCCCAAATTGAAATCAGTTACCACAGCGGTTTAGAATCCTTACTTTAGAACTCAGAAATTATGGAATCTTATTGTGAAGTTGAGGTTTTAAAATCCATGGCGAATTCATGCAAGGCGATCGCAAGCGAATTCACCGTAAACAGCCAATGTATTTTGACGTTGCAAAAGTTTACTCAACATCAAAATTTAAAGTCGCCTAGATGGGCCATGTGTTTGCATCTACAATTGTGTTAAAAACAAACAAAAAATTTAGAAGGCAGAATACATATTTTGCAAATTATGTATAAAAGTGTCTTTAGATTCTAAAATATCAAAAACGCTTGCACAAAAGCTTTATTTTTTAACAAAAATATTTACATTAAAAATGGCGCGAAAATTTTTGTAAACAAAGCAAGAAATTTGGACAGCCAAAAATTATATATATATATATATGTAAGCCTTAAGAAGAAAACATTCATCTGGGCTGATAGGACCACCTGGTATGGTTTCGCCTTGATAAAATCCTACCTGCAGCTATCGGCAAGCTTTGAAAATGGATTTAAGGCTGGCTTCTGTGACAAGCTAATATTACGCTTTTGAATGCATGGTACACACATATATACATACATACTTATGTGTTCTAAGCTGGATTATGAAAATCTGTTGTTTTCATAAGCAATCATTTTCCAGTATTTTGTGAAATTTTTTTATCAAAAACTTTACTTAATATTTTAGAAAATTGCATCATATAATTTTGTATTGAACATTGTCTTTTAAATGATTGTTTACTTTCAAACTACATCATCACGATAACAACTTTAATAATAATAATAATAACAGAAAGTATCAAACTAATAAATTCCATGAACCAAAAAAAATTATTTTTTGTTTGCAGTTTGTTTTAGTACTTAAAGATATAAATTTTCACGACACATAAGGGGCTCATTAATATGTTAATAATTTTAAATCGTGTTTAGTTTAATCCAATAAAGACATGCTTAATGTCTTATTTAGCATACATACACATGTATGCATATAGATATGCATGCATTTGTACATCTGTTAATTTATTTGATTTATACAAATTAAAACATTAAAAACAGTTAAAGTGCAAAAATAATATTGCGCAAACAATTTCAATCGTTTTTCAAAAGCCAGAGGCGTCATGTGAGTTGGTAAGCAGCTTTTGCGAATTTTTACTATTCCAAATAGAAAAAACCTGCTATTTTTCTATTATTTAAATATGAACGGGCTGATTCATTAAGTTCGGTTTGTTAAATTTTTACTTATTTCCTTTCAATTAAGAAGGCTTCTTTGTGTGATTGATTGTAGTGATTTACAACCTTTAATGAAGACAACAAAAGTAAATTTAAAGACGTATTAGCCTGGCTGTTTCATATCTGCTATAATACTCATCAGCACCCTTTTGCTTCGAGCTCCAGCTTAATCTAAACATGCACTGTTTGGCTTTAATGCTTAGACTACTGAGCCACCAGAGTTTTGATTTACTTTCTGTCTATATTTAATTTGTATCAGTTACTTTCAATTTTTATTACTTTGCTGCACTTCATTTCAGAGCGTAAATTATTTTAACTGTTTTAATTTTTGTGCTTGTTGTTATTTTTTATCATTTATGAAGGGTTAACACCCCACTGATGATCTACACACGATTTCAAGGTTGTTACTTAAATTGTACAAATTTCTAACAATTTAAGAAGATTTTACACGAACCGCCTTGCTGCATATTACTTTCCTATGAGAAAATACTATTGATCTCCAGTTATTCATTTGACTCCACCAGTCTTTGTATGGGAGCGCTCCTATCATAAGGAATGATGCGTTCGTTTAAATTATTCCTTCATCCAGTAACTTTGTGATTCTTCCGGCCTTTTAGACAAATATGTATACAAACGATACAAACGATAGAACATGTTCGACGTCGACAAACACGCAGTTAAAGCTCGTTTGTTTTTGCCACGAAGCAACGATCAAACTCATGCTTTTAAATGGTTTTGATCTTCGTGGCAAAAACAAGTGAACGAGTTCGACCTAAGTCTAAAAGCTAAGCTTGGATCGAACTCGTTCACTCTTTCGTTTTGCCACGAACCAATGATCAAACCCGTGCTTTTAATATTATATATTATATATATTATATAGTGTGCTTTAGTGTTGTGTTTCAAGTTCCTTTGACATCTAAACTGAAACTTTACAAAAATACAAATAAAAATAAGACCCTGATTCAATTTTTATTGCCCAATTAAAGTATATTTTTGTTTTAATAGGGAAAACCCCAACTTTGCAATAAATTCTACTTAAATATATGAGCATATGTATGTATGGTATAAATGTGTGTATTCATCTTTGTGAATTTTAATTTAAAATTAGTTTTTGTGAAAGTAAAACAGACAATTTTTGGTACTATATATTTCTGTCGTCTGCTGCATCTCTGTTATCAAATATGATGGTACTGTATTAAGTAAATTGTCGAGTTAATAAAAATTGCTTGTGTAGGTCGTAGCACAGTTTCATCGTTGACAATTTAAGAATCCAATGTAATTAAAATCTATTGCATGCTTTAGGGGGCATTGTATTATAAATAAAGAATACAGTCTTGCAGTATTACAGTTTTCTTCTGTAGAAAAGATGCCAGATAATGTGGGTTTGAAATCGTCAAATTTGAAAGATAAGATTGTCAAAATTGTTATCACAAATCGATATAAAAACGGCAACTATAGTTTTCTTTTAACAAAATATTTAATTGACAATGAATTTATGGTGTATTTTGTACACAAAATTACAGTATGGAGCTATAACCATAAGAAATAATATACATATATATGTACATTAGCCAACTTAGTTAGAGGGAGTCAAACGGTATCTTTATTCATTTAGTTATTTTTTACTCCTATTCCCACTGAAAGAAGGAAAAACGAAGAAAATATATTGTATCTTCATTCCAAGTTGATTAGAAAGAAATGAATCCGTGATTCGTTAAAACGTCAAAAACACAGCTTATATCGTCAAATCTTACTTACAAAATCCTCAAATGAGAGGAAATCGTCAATCAGTGAGTATGTATAACACAAATACCCATTATAAAATATTTTTTTCCTTTTGTTGCACTTAACCCTTGTCTATACTGTAAAACACTGGTTGCAAGCCATTGTCGTTGTGTTGTCCAATATATTTCATGCTTTAAGCTCCAACAGATACTACTAGAGTAAGGCCGGCATATTTAACAATTTTTATTTGCTAAGAGGACTTTTAGTATGTACATACATATATATAAATATATATTTATGTAAATAAAAGACCTACATATGTATATGATGACTTTTCTTCGTATGTATATAAAACATATGAGTTTTTTATGCCATTTTTATTCTCTTCATCAAACAGAAATCGTTTGATTTATGTGTATGTAGATAAAAAAAACGTCATATTTGATATTAAACTTATTTATTTAAAGGATAATGTTAGTGCATACATACATACATACTGCAAAAACATGCATACATAAAAATAAAAACAAACAATCATTCTTTGAGTGCAACCACACATGCCGAAAAGGAAACATCTGCTCAATTAAAGACAAATCATTGTCATCATTGCAACGTTGCAGCGAATGAGTGACTATTTATTGATTTGATCGAAAACAAATAAGAGGATTAAATAACACATTAAATGCCACATCATATAAATTTAGTAGTTTTGCTCTTTCGGCACGAACCAGATTCAATTTTAAACACATGTAACTATGAAATTGCATGGGAATACATTGTTTTATAGTTTTTTTGAAATCAAATGTGATGTTCTCATGTTTAATTCTGCAACCACCATTAAAATCATACATACAGCATATATATACATACATACATACATACATTTGTATGTACTGCAGGTGAAATTATATATTTGCAATGTTTGTTCTTTTATTAAATAAAGCTCCTGTTTAAGGGATTTGTTAAAATTTAATAATAGACTCTTACCAGAAAAATGAATTAAATAATAAATTATTTTCTTATCAAGCTACTGTAAATAATTTTGGGAAGAAAACATACATACATCCACATCGACACATTTAGGTAACATACAAACATATGCATTTTTGTAGTAGATTTCAACTTGGCTATTACATGTTTTTGATTGACTTGATGAGCAGGATAATGTAGGCGATAGTAAACTCGTTATCAAGAGTTCAAATATCTTTCAATCTTTCTTGATGTCAGCCTCATTGAATTGGTTAACGACTCATGCTATTAAAAACTGTGGCCTACCATTCTAGTATGCTTCTGCCTTAGATCAGTTTTAGCCGGAGAAACTTGACAGCCGAAGCTCTTCGGAAATTCCCCCCTCGTCGGAATAAGCACTATTAAGCCAATAAGATTTGGGCTTTTGATTAATTTAGATCTGATAGAAGGATCAGCCTACGTATTTCCTTAGGGAAAAAAATTGTTACCGGTAGCAAATCTCACCTCTCTCAAAATATACAAGACAAAATTAAATTTAGAACTAAAATGGCATATCACCCAAATGTGAAATACATTACGTATGTATGCTTTAAAATCTAATGTCTTGAGATGTAGAAAACACCGCGTTTTATTGCTTTTTATAAAAGGTAAATGAAAACACAATTAAGGAATTTAAACGGGTGTGCTGTCAGTCCTAACGCCACATTGTCATAAATTTTTTTATTAGCCTAAAGCATCCGAAGTATAACGGTAATACGTTAAAGAGTTTGAATCCCGCTAATGTGTTTTAAATAGGGGTTGTCCTCTTTCACATTATTCCAATTCAAGCGAAATCAGTTCCCCGTTCGATTGACATTTACGATGGCAGTCAATAAATCGCTATACGTTGCATGTTCGCGTGTAGGGAAACCGTCTTCGTTATTTGTTTTTGCGCCGGAAAAAGATATACGAAAAACATTGTTCATAAAATCGCTCTCTACTGATCCCATCAAATAAATCACATTGAAAATTTAAATATTTGTGTTGTTTTTATAATACAAAGTTTTTCTGAAGGCTTAAAATTTGGGGCGAGGCGAAGTTCGCCGGGTCTGCTAGTTTAGTAATAATTACATTTACACGTTCAGGTATTTTTACACATTTTGTCAAAAATCACTAAAATTTATAGCTGTGACGAAATTTTATATCAATATTCTTTGAAGACGTCGAAAGAGAGAAAATCAATCGCTTTCGATCACAGTTCGATTTCTGCTGTAGGCCTTGGCTGTTTATGCAGACAAGCAAAAAACGTTGCAGTTTTATGTTTGTTAAACAACTGGTCCTATAAAATTGAATTGGTTTAAATTATGAAGCCCTTCTATGAAATCCAGTCGAAGAAATCAATCGTCAGCTATCGGTAAGCCGTGAAAATGGGCACTAATGTTTCAAGCTGCTTTGAATTTTTAAAGTTATATTACACATACATGTGTGCATACATATGTATGTATGCCTGTATCTAAAGAATTTAAATTTGAACATATAAAAGCATGCATATACAAAAGTATATAAATTTAAGGGTGACAATGAAATATTAAAGAAAAACGAAAAATCGTAGTGAAAGTGAATAACTGTAAATGAAAAAAAAAGAAAAAAAAACTCAAAAATCACCCTCTACCGAAACCATGCACTCATACAATTCAGAACAAAGAATGTAAAAAGCCCAAATGCGAATGCAAATGCATTTCAAAGTGATGGGAACAACAGCTTTAGCAAAGCGCAATCAATGCAACCCTTATTTATCACAACAACCACTAAATGCCAAGCAGAAATGAAATGCAACAACAACAAAACAACTAACCCTTCAAAGGATAATGTTACAAGACAAATACACAAACAAGCACAACAAAACAATAATCTGCAACATAATTATTATTATTGACTACTGTCTGATTCAGAGAAAAGAAAAATAAACATTTTTGAACTACAAAACTACAGTTGTAGGTTTCTTATTTTATTTCAAACTGCATGAAAAGAACAAACTTAATTCTGTTTTAAGCAGAAAAAAACAAACACTTGCTTCAAGTTTAAGTTTATGTAAACGATGTCGGTTTAAAACTAAAGCACGTTTTAGTATTATATATTGTGGTATACGAAATCTATTACATATCGATTGCGACAGCTACCATTTCCCATAGCAACAACAATAAATGAAATGGCTGCCTTAAAGCCAATTATTTGGAATTCACACGAAAGTAGAAGGACAGGGCGTCGTCGTCATACAATTCGACACTGAAAAGGAGAAAGAAAGATTGGAACGAAGTCTAGGCCATAGTAGCATAGTGGTTTTATGATCCTTATAGAAAATAAAGGAATCTTTAAAAACTGCAAATTCAAAACATGTAGAAGTGGCATTACACCTTATTAAAGCCAGCCCCACGGCTTAGTTGATCTGTGACATCACTGTCATGCAGTTTTAAAAACTCTACTGTCACCTTAGCTGTCAAGCTGCCAACTGGTAAGTAATTCGCAAGTGTTTTATTTATAACTGAGCCCAGATGAAGAAATTTAAAAGAAGTTATAAGGTCTTAAATTTAACTACATAAACAGTGTTACGGTTGAATGCAAGGAGCAAAAAAAAAATTTCGAAAAAAACCCGGTATCATATTTAGATTTAAAGTTGACTGCAGTTTATTTCAATTTTTTATTTGTTATAAAGTGTTTCTGTTCCACTGGCGAAAATACATCACTGAAAACCAAACAATAGTTTGACTTTTGTTGTCATTAAACTGTTAAAAAGTCACATGAGAACTTAAGTAGTGTGAAAATAACTTTAACAGAAATAGCTGGCTGCATCGTTATGTTTATATTTTATGTACAGGCATTGCAGGACGCTGTTATGTTGGGCCAAAACTAAAGAACAATTATTCCTGGACAAATAGTTAAGATAAAATGTTCTGTTCAAAATTAATTACAGCTGTTGGTTTTGTTCAAAATAAATAAAGTTAAAATACTTGCAGAAAAAAATGTGACCACTAATTTCTTGTTTGCTCTTCTTTTCGTCAAAGACATAATAATGCATATTAAGTGTTTTATGTCTATTAAGCACTAATTTGACAGATATTGTTTAGAAATTTGTCGAATAACAGCTTTTTATGAATACAGCTGTCTATGTTTTAAAAGACCGTGCTTCAAAGTTATGATTGCTCGATGAGTAATTATAATATTTTAGGCCAAATTTTTATTTCATCTTTAAAAGATCACATATCATTTTGCTGTTAAGTGATGTGGCGAAAAAAATAACTTTATAACAGCTGTAAAACAGTTGCTTGCCCTTGCAAGCAAACTTCTACCACAAATAAATATTTGTTTTCAATTATTTTATTTATTATTTATTCCAAATGCTCAAAACAAAGGCCAACAGTATTTACCTCTTTTCGGCAAATATTTGCATATTGTGACCGTAACTTTATGCCTGCACATTTAATTAGAAAATTTACTGTATGACCAATATTTTCTCCGCGCGTAGAGTAACTAACTCGTCTTATCATTAAAATATGCAAATACCGGGGAAATAAATGCACCCCTAATAAAAAGAAAATATTTAATTAGTCTACTAATTAAAAATTAAAAAGGAAAACAAGTTTGACGGTTAGCTTCAATTATATAAAAGAAATGGGTGTTTATTTATTTACTCGATTTTAAAATGTTGTTTTATAAAACGGTTACCAAATTTTAGAAATTCATACACACATACATGCATACATATGTATGCATTTTCGTCGTGAGCCATTTTTCTCAATCGTATATAAAGTTGTTGTTTTTGTTTTCTATTTTTTTTTGCTTTTTGGTATTAGATAGTAAAATAAGTACGCCACAAACAGCTGCAACATGTTTTATAAAACTGCCTATACTAATTCATACATACATAATGTATGGGTATGTGTATGTTTGATACCACATGATAAGGAATGTACCCTACATATGTATAATGAATGAATTTCGATTTAATTCGGCTTGTGCTTTAATTGCATACGTATTTTGATCCACCGCTAACAAGATTGTAGATTGTTTGATGATGCCAACCCAACTACCGACATTACAATATACCGTTTTGTGTGTGTGTGTGTGTGTGTATGTCTAATGCGATTCTAAAGAATTTCCACACATTTAAACAGACAAATATGTAGAATGATTAAAGATGATGAAAGGGTTGTTTGTTTGGTGGCTTAAATAATGTTTCTGACAAGTTGCCTATACATACATACATACATACATACATACATACATACATACATACATACATACATACATATCAATACGTGATATGCAAATGCACATACATATGCTTTTTTCTTTTGATTTTGCAGCAAAAGTTCATTTTGAAGAAAATATCAGCAGCAGCTTGTTTTTATTGAAAATAAATGTGCATACATATGTATGTATGTAGTACATGGGCATATGTATTGTCAAATTTCTTTAGACTTTTTTACATCATTAAATGGAAACTATCTACATACATACTTTTAATTGAAAAGATAATAAAACTAGACAATGGAATAAGTTGGAATTTAAAAAACCACTGCTTGATTATATGCTTGAATTTCAGACCAAGTGTTTTCCGTGCATGCATGTAGGCGTTTCCATGAATATGTCAGCTCTTACTAAGAAATTGGATTTTTAAATTTTGTTTCAACTTGGGGTTAAAGGTTTTATTATGTGAAAATATTTAGAAATTATTAGGAGCATAATTTTTGTCAAATCTGCGTATTCATTAAAGAAATAAATTGGTAAATTTGGGAGTATTTTGTTCTAAATAGGTTGCCAGCCAGTTGGAATTGACGTGATTGTTAAACCCTTTTTCCAAGTGTGTCAAGAATCAAGAAAATATGTCATTTGTCAAGCTAAAATATAATAATCACTTTAATGTAAATACACAAGCAAAATGTAATAAATCGGTCAAACAAAAATCAGGAAGGAGAAATCTTTAAGCTTTGCAGTTCTTAAACTGTTTCTTCAACTTGAAAATCTTTAGCATTTTATATAGTTTTCTTGCAAAAAATTTTAATTCTTTCCCCAGAAAAAACAAATTTAGCTTGTTTTTATGCCAGAAATATTAGCTTTTTCTTTAACTGTCAAGTATTTAGCCGTATGCGATCTGGCAGGCCTAGTTATAAATATATTTGTTATGCTCCTCCTAGTTGCATCTCAAACTATTCGTTCGTTGCGGTACTTGACAAAGAATTACTAAAATAATTAAAAAAAAGTGTTACTACAAGGTAGCGCAGTTCACTGAGTATGAAAAGAGATGAAACGAAGACAAATTTGTTCTATTTCTTTCTAGTACTAATCTTCGTGTTTTGCTCTGGCTATTCGTAATAATAGAGTTATAAAAAAAAATTAACTGCATTACGGTCCATTTCACAATCGCCCTATTCACAATCTTGTGCAAATGATATTGCATCATTGCATTTGCAAAACGGTTGAGCATTTATTTACTCTACACTAACAAAATACATAGCAATGCAATTGCTACTCTTGTATTTATATACAATAACGAAAATTAATAGTTTTTATATGCAACACTTGATTGCAGATCAACAGCTGAGAACAAGAGAGAATCACGGATAAATAGTGAGAATTATTATGTTATGCAACAAGCACAGCAAACCAAAACACGAGCGGGCATTCACAGTCGATAGAAAATATTTGCAATTGCACTATTTGGCATTAAAAAAATGCACAAGATTGTGAATAGAGCTAATATTTGTTAGATTGTTGACTAATTTATCACAATCACCCATTTTTCACAAAAAGAAAAGAACGTGTTCTTCAGTTTGCTGTGATTTAGGTATTTGGAAGTTTTGTCAGCTGATTTCAGCATTTGTATCAATCACTTTTAACACCTCTGTACACTTTGTGGTTTTTAGTTTCAAACATTTCAGAATATACCAACTACAAGATAGTAAAGTTTTTAAACTTCATTCTTAAGTTCTATCATACATATTGTATAAAACAATCGTGAATTTGATTTAATTGATTTTGCCTTAAAAGAATGTCCAGTAGGGTTGACTAAAACTAGCGACATCTACTAGGTTTTATAATGTTTGTTGGTAGATGTCTTCCTATGACACTCTTTACTCCATGTTTTTAGATCAAATATTTTGCACAATAACAGTGTTGATATTAATTTCCGAGTTATTCCGAGTTTTAAATCTTTTATCTTGCAGATACACAAATGTAAAATACGATAATGTGGATGTGTCCATATGCAAACATATGTGACTGAATAATTTTGTGTATTTTATTGATTTTTTTCGTTCCTCTTTTAAAAGAAATTATTTAATTAAAGCTTAATTTTATTTAATGTTGTTCAATAACATCTATAGGACGGCAATATTCCATTTATATTTCAGAAACATACATTTAGTTTCAAATAAATAGAGGTTAGAAAGTACTAAACATGTGATGAGACGACGCAGATGACGTAAAATGTCGTATGACCTGTGATTTTCGCGTGAACGTGATTAAATTAAAAAAAATCACAGGGTAATGCGTTAGAGTGATCTAAATATTATTTCACGCATGATTCTGCTTTTAAATAAAATTAAAAAAAATGGCACTAAACTTTGTCTAGATTTAAATATTAATTAGAATTTAGTCGTAAAAGCAGCTCTGGGCTGAAAAACAACTTCAAAACATCGTAATTATTTCTTAAGAGCGGTCAGGCTTGGTTTGTTATTTGGTCTTCGAGTGTTTTGCGTCTCACTCGCACTGGTTAATTGATCTACTCCTGAACTGTATCGTTAGCAGTTATTTTGAAAAATTTCGTTGCTGACATCTCCTATGCTAAGGTAGGTCATGCACAGTTAGACAGTAACCACAAATATTCTGTTAACACCATCTTGGACATATGGTCTCAGTTACTCTGCCTATATTGTGCACATATACTTTGCAAATTTACTTTATAAAGTATAGTTAAATAAATTTTAGAATTCTCGGTAACTGAGAGCTTTCTCTTGGCGCAGAATTGTTACAATTATTTTTCTTCATCTATTTTAATTTCTATATTATTGTTTGGAGCAGATGTTTAAACGTGAATTAAATATTTTGAAATTTATAAAAGATATAACGAAAAGAATTTAAGATGTGAGATAAATGATATTTTACAGAATTAGGTAAAATATTGCAATAAAATTTTGATTGATATTAAGATTTAAAATGCGGCTATTGAAAGAGTTATTGGTACACCAAACCTAATTAAAACTTATACTAATAATAGTTTACCTGTTAACTCACATCGACTTTGCTTACAAAAGTTGGTGCTGGAAAAAAAATACAAAAATAATTTTTAAAAAGGCTGTTCATGTACACATACAATTAAACGAGGTTCTCAACAAAGTTGAGTTGTCTATGTTATAACTTAATTATACTTTTTGTTTTATAATTTACAAAATACTATAGTTGTGTTCGTTGATTTCAACTCTATTATTGTAAACTGATTTGTCCAAGTTTACGATTCCACACTATTTGAAAATAAAAATTACAATTAAAATTGTAATTTTAAATTCATAACATATTATACATTGTAAATCCTGAAGCTGAACATTTATGTATATGTATAAGGTGTGAAATATATAAATCTCTATATAAATAATAAATTGATTTTTATTTGATTGAACCACGAAGAGGCAAAACAGCAGCAAAGCGATAGCAATATAAAATTCTGGTTCGTGGGAAGCCAAGCGGATTAAGTTTTTGTTTTAAGTCTCTGGAATCGAGTTTTAAAGATTTATTTTTTTATTAATGTTAGTCTAAAAATGATGCGGGTTTTCAAGTTTATTTTCCGAAAAAAAAATTGTAACTGGATTTTTAAAATAGTTTAAAATCCCGACATATGGGATTGAAAATTTCAAATCGCTTAAAATAAGTTTTCCTTGATAATACAGTTTACAACACTGACATACCACTACTGGTACGTGCAATTGCAGGGTTATTTTACCAGTGGTAACGCTGACATACGAATGTATCAGTCAGACAGTATCGAAAAATGAAATAATTAAAAATAAAATCAAATAAAGCATTTTAAAATAATATTTTTTTCCTATTCATAAAGCTTTATTATTATTAATAATTGTATTGTATAAATACAGGTCAATTACTCATTTGTACTTAAATATTAAAAAAAAGAGAAAGAATTGGATTTCCATTTTATTAATTGCCGTAGAAGGAACCAGCAGAATACGTGCATTATGAATTCATTGCATTTAAGAATAACTATTGTATTTGCATTATTTGATTCCCACATACACACAACGTACTCAGACAGCAATCATTAATTATTACATAAATAGAAAAAATAGCGCTTGAGTCAATCAAAAGGAAATTATTTCAAGAAGTAGCAAGAGATTCTTCACGCGTTTGGTGATGATGACGAAGCTGACAATGATCGAAAAGCTCATAAATGCGTTTCTGAGATTTAAATACAAAATACGAGCGAGCATTCATTCATTCATTGTGCAACCATTAGGATTATCATGAATTAAAGTGATTTAAAATGAATGGATTCAATGTGGTAATAAAATTCAACAATTCAGAGATAAACAGATTTTTATGATGTCAAACAAAAGAATTTGATCATTGAACGTACGTACGTACATACATATGTAGTTTAATTCTTTAGCTGCTGATAATGCTGATGGGTCATAAAATGTAGTTTACTTCTAATTTTAATACATCCATCCCCTGCAGAAAATGAGACTGTTGATAGTGATTTACCATTCAATAGCTCTCTACTGACTTATTATTATACCATGGATTTTTAACATGCATGCCCCATTGAAAATTTAATACAGATGTTAGATGCAGAGATGCAAGTAAACTGCTACCTGTACTATCTTTAATGCATACATACATACTACAAACATGAGTGTATACACTGACGTCAAGGGAGTAGCTAACTACAAAACACCAACTTTAAGTTGACTTTGTATGAACAAACTTTAAAGCCAACTACTACGCAATGCAAAATTTGCATTAGCCAAACTGTGTGTATGCAAGCACTGAACAATATTCACTCTAATAACGTTCCAAAATATAAAAAGAACCAGTTCGTTTGACAAACAAGCGGTTCCACGATCCAGAAAAAGATTTAATTCATTTTAATTTAAATGAAAGCCTAATTCCATTAAAAGATGTTGGAATTGTTTTAATAGTAAAATTATTGTTTAAGATTATTAAGAAATAAAGTTGAATTAACTTGAAAAGCGG
>BGZK01003915.1:0-18009 GCA_005406025.1 Eumeta japonica
CATTTAATTTTTAAGACAAAATGTTAAAATTTGGGTGACTTGAAAATATCTTTTCGATCGTTGTATACCTTTTGCGATAACAGAATATCGAAAAGTGTTTTCCTTTCATAAAATGTTTTCATAAAAAGTATTCTATACAACCTTATTGTAAAGCTGAAAATGCCAATAGAACATAATTCGTTAAAAGATGTGGTGTTGTGATACAATTGAGCCGAATAAAAGTAAAACCATAATATCGCTCACATACATAGTTTAAAAGTGAATCAATTCAAAATTTTAGCTTGTCAGAAATCGTTTTTTTCTGAAATTTTGCACAAGTTAAGAAATACATAACTGTCTTATAGTAATGCCTAACAACTAAGAAATCAGCTAACAACAAAATTGCACTTTACGTTTTGCTTTAGACGAACCTAGGTGTTGCGTGTTGTTTAAGCATACAAACTCGAAACATGAAAATTTTGAATTGAGCCACTTTTGAACTAAGTGGGCGATATGTAGCTTTTGAAACCTACCGTGCCATTGTAATATTCTACAAATAAAATAACATATGAGAACATGAATTCCTAAAATATTTAAATCTGAACTCCCTATTGCAACATATGGTGAGACATAAAAGATTGTTGAGCTTAAAGCTCCTACCATTATAAATGGTAAAGTGCTGTAAAACTTCTAAATAGAATAAAATACTAGATGTATTTAATGTTTTCAAATTTATTTTTACATTTCATGTTTCATGTTCTCAGCCTTGACTTTATTGACGGAAATTGACCAAAACCAAATATTAAAGAAATAAATTTATCATAACCGCACAAAGCCATACCTGATATATAAAATATATTTAGGTACACCCAGCAAAAAGGAATTGTTGGCAAATGTTTTTAAATAAGCCCTATCTTGGTTTGCCTAAACAAACTTGTATGAATGCAGTATGCTTGGAAGCACAAAGAGTATAGTTGTAGCAAAATACGCTGAAAATTAACAATTTGAGCAGTTTGGCTTACTACTGTGGCCGAATACAGAGCAGCTAGCAGAATTTATTCGAATATTTGATTATCCAAAAATTTTGTATTTTTTTTCCAATTTTGCATCATTTGTCAGCAATCGGCAACTTTGGTCGTGCTGTAAAGGCCAACGAATAACCAGCAGATGTGAATTTGATTTGCGTCAGTACCTGCCTCTAGGGCCTAACCTGACGGTGAACCAAATCCACAGAGTGTGGAATAAACCATGTCACACCACCATACCTGGCATACCCCAATGACGGTACCAATTTTACATGATACATTGTGATGGCATACACAGGCACCTTCCTTAGGGTTTCGGACTAGCTCTCTTTCTGCCCTCAGGCCTTCCAGAGGCCTGGCATTTCGAACAAGGTGGCCCGAGAGCCGACAAGTGAGCATCATGCCTTAACTTGCCAGCTACCCTCTCAGGAATCTCAAACACATAATTGCCTAATCCTCGCATGCGTCAGGTCATAAACTCACTTCACCACATACCACCACGTTGCAACTCAACCCACGGCAGTTTTCCTTAGGAATCACCCTCGAAACGCGCTCGAAGAGCAATCCTATAGCACAGCCTAAGCCTTCTCTCCTCTGAAGATTCGATACGCCATTATCAGACCAAGGCTCTCCTATACCACTATAGCCCAATAGCAGAACGTCAAGTTGTTGCAATTCACCAAGACTAAATCGGCCCCAGAACGAATAACCAGCAGTTAAATTTTGACCACCACGATAGATACTCATGTAAAATTTGGCAAATTCAATTTTATCGGTCTGTTGCACAATGCCAGTTTCCGCCGGAGAGGGGACGCAATTCTAAAAGTTATAAACAGTTTTAAACATTATTTTATTTATTTATTGTTTATTTTATTTATTTTTACTATCACTAATACAACACTGCAAAGCTTTTTATGTTTCTCTGAAACTCACAAAGCCACAGCGAGAATCGAACTTACGACCTCGTGGCTAATGGTCGGTATTTTATTCACCCAGCCATCGAACCACCATGAAGAGCAAATTTCAGCAACATAAATATAAGATATATTTTTCTATAATCGGCACCATTTGTGTGTTTTCAAGAACAAAATAAAAAAGTCGGCAACACAGACTAAAACAATTAAATTTTTTTGGGCTTGTCTGTATATAATACCTCTGATAAGGACTAACTAAACTTAGGAAGCATTTTTAAACGTCAAATGGTTTATCAAGTTAATCTTGTAATTTAGGTTTCTAAAAAATAATAATTAAATATAAAGAATTTATATTCTACCACCAACTCTGTTTATTTATAGCTTTCCAAATGCAGATTGCGTGCTTGAACTTAAGATATTAAATAACCTTAATAGCACATAATTAAACACTTCTTAAAATGCAAATCAAATATTCTTTTACTTTTACTGGCTAAGTTCTGTTTGTAAAGATATATAATTATCAAAACAATCATTGGGTCAATCATTTAATCTTGACTTTAAACAGCACTTCAACTGCATCTTTGAAATTCTGTTTTCGTGTTTTCTTTGTTTTCGATTCAATCATATGCCCTGATGCTTGCTTCTCTGCATCATGTCTAAAAATAATGATGCTAATGATTCGTTATTACAATTGTTCCAGACAATACAAATGACGTTGCTGACTGTTGTATGCCATACTTTTGCTGCCGTTCATCAATATCAAAAGCAGTCAGTCAGTAGCTGTTCAAAGCAGCCCCATTAATTTGTCTTTAATTCAACTGCTGCTACAGCTGCCTTGTTCTATCATAGCAAACAAAATCTCTCGACATCTATTATTCAAGTGTCAATCTTCATTAGTTTGGTGGTAAAATTGTTCAACTAATTGTAATATCAATGGCAACAAACAAACCTTAAAGGAGTTTCTCTTTAAACATTTTAAAATATTTTCTTCGATTTAAGTTACTGCTTTGGCACACTTTATAGCATTTTCAACAAATCGAATTTACAAAATTATTACAAAATTCCTATACAATCTCAAAAGGCAAAAAAAAAATTAAATAAAAATATAGTTTAAGAAGAAGAAAGCTGCAGTATGCCACGGGTTTAAAACATTATCAAAATACATAATCATTATTATAGTCTGCAGTTTATAGGGCGGAAGAAATTGGTTAAGAGAACAAATTATTCCTTAAATTATAGTTTATCTACTTGTTTCTTTTAACAAAATTTTACATTAAATTTGGCTGTGCGTAGTAAATAAAAAAATATTTTTTTTCAATAAATTTACAAGCGAAAAAATAAATTACATAAATAGTATACTTCGTCAGAGTGACGAATTGAGTTTTGAAAATTCAATCCGCCATATTTTAATCATACTAGGGATAAGAGCGGCAGAAAAAGTCTGAATTTGCAAAAATTACACTAAATCAGTGTTAGTCGTTTCGACGAGTGTACAATTTAGGTTAAAAAATGCTAAGCTTTTATCAGCTCGAATTCGGGTTAGTTGCAAAAATTTTAAATGAAATATATCATTACATTTCTAGGCAAGCAATAGTTTGCCCTCAAGCACTTAAAACCAGTCTACTGGCAACCATTACTTGAATTTTGCTCCTCGCCAATATATAATTTTTGCTGTCAAGTAACTATTATAGACATTAATCTGTGTAATCTTTTTGACCCTGCATCAAAAAAAAAAAATAATAATAATAATAATAAAAAATGAAAACAAACAGCCAACCGAACATCGCAAAAACAAATATTCATTCTCAGTTTTGGCCTCGTCTTGTCTTGTCTTGTCTTATGCTATAATTTCTTTCAATCTCAAATTATTTTCGTATTTTATTCATTCATACAACCAACAACCAACCATCCATCAAGATTCTAGACCATCTTGCAAAACTTATCAATGACCGTTGATGATGATGATGGTGGTGGTGGTGGTGGCAGCTGAAAAACCACACAAATCCTTTCCTCAAAACGTTTATGTTTGCAGCTAAAGATTATAGTTTGTTGTGCTACTGTTGTTACAGGGAAAAGTCAATATTTAAGTTATTTTCTTGCTTAAACTTTTTATTTTTGTTTTGATAAAGTTAGAAAAAACGAAGCGAAATTGGGCTAGTTCTTAGGCTCGCTGTTTTGCTGGCCTCTACGGGGGTTTCATTCGTCTTGCTGTTGCACTATTTAACAATATTTTGTTGGTTGAGGGGTTTTTTAGTTAATACGTTTTAAAATATTGTTGTAAATATAGTAATATTGAATTAGTAGTTCTGAAAACAAAATTATCTTTTGCTGCATTTCCGTTTTGGGATTTTTTTACTTGTACTTGTTTTCTTGCTTTCGCTCTTTGGCTGCTTGCTATGTGACTTGGGGATATTATTTTAAACTGTTTAAATTATTGCAAATATCAGCAGCACAACTGCATTTATCTTCAACTAGAAAAATACAATAACGGAGCTTCTAATACACAATTGAATATCATTTTCAATTACAATAAAAATATTAGTGAAAAGAGCTTTAAATTAATATCAAGGATTTGTTGTTACAAAGCAGCAAACAAATTTAAGGATATTTCAAAAAGGATTTAGAAAGAGAAAACAAGTTTGTTACTTCTGAATGTCTGCAAGGAACGCTATTGGCAAAAGGCAATGTATTAAAAATAAGCTTTACATTTTAAAGGTATTATGAAATTATTTTAGTTGCAATTGCTTTTGTTTTCAAAATACCTTTTAAACTAATTGTGTGAAAGCTGGAAAATTTCAATGCAAGTATTTTTAAGAGGCCATTTAGATGCTCTTTCACATATCACTGAAATTTAGAAAAATAAAATTAAATGAAAAATTAAGTTACTAATACAGAATTGAATTCAAATGGAATTATAAAATATACAAAGGCGTTAGGAAATGTGTACAGAAAAAATATGACCATTTTTTTCTCAACAAATATTGTTTGTAGGACATTTTGTCTAATTAATAATTCGTTTTGATTTTATTATTGTTGTTGTTTGATTTTTGTATATACATACGTATACACGAAAATCTACATGCATATATCTGAACATATTTACGTTATAAACAAATGTTTTGTCATATTCTATTACTGCCTGTTATAAATAGTATAATAATTTAATAAGAAAAAAAAAACGTTTTTTTTTATTATTTTTTTACGAATTGTGGTGTTTAAATTTGACAATTTTGTGTTTGATCCCAGCGCAATCAAAAAACTAATTGGGATTACGAATTTAGTAATAGAATACGAAATTTATATTTTTCTGTGTATAGCAAAACAGTGGTTGTATTGTTTATCAGTGCATTTGGAGAGAGAATTGAGAACACAATTATCATACTCACAAGTAAATTAAACCAATTCGTAATGAGAAATTGAAGCAATGTAGGGATTCATTTAATTCAATATTAATATTCATTGAAAGTATTAAATAATGGGAACAATTTATGGAATAAATGACCTGAGCAATAGTTAATTGAATTATTCTAAAAGTTCATTTAAGCAAGGTAAGAACTCATTGCATCAGTGACTGGTTTTATTAATTTCAATGTGGATATTCATTTAGTCAAGTCGCTCGTACATTGCGTATGGGGTTCATGCATTGTCTTCAATCAACTATTGTAAAAGATCGCTACCAACCAAAAAAATTTCGGTAAAAGCACTAAAATGTCTTGGAAGTAACACATTAATTCTCTAAGAACAAATAATTCCATAAGAGCTGCAAAAGTGCCTAAAATAACCTTGGGCTTACATACAGGCAATAAAGAAGATCTTTTTATTATTTGTTCACCTATTTAAATTTTACATTATAGTAAGGTAGAGAATAAAATATGGTATATTTATTGGCACGTATAAATTCATTAATTAAAGCATTACGTGGCAGCATAATGGGTCGTATTATTGATTCCGCATGGAAAGAAAAATTGATTGGAAAAGAATACCAATCGAAATGTAAATTGGAATTATTCATTCGTGCAGTACATTCGTTCTGCGAAGTGAATTAAAAATCCCTGTTTTAATAATTTCAGAGTAATTTTTGTGTCAGCTGTGGGTAAACACAAATTTTAAACAAATTTTGTGTGTGTTCTTAGAGGTGTATGTCTATATTTTTATTGTTATTAAAATAAGTTATTGTAATGTATGGGATGTATACAAAATAATGCAATATAGTACTTCTTGTCAATAGTTGCAGCTGGTTTAAACTCGCAATATAGCGGTTTTCTGCATTCTGCATTTCAACATTGTCACACTTTCCTCAATCGATAAATCCATTTTATGTGTTATTGTGTTTTTTCAGCCGATGAACGGATTTTCTGAATGTTTGCATCTTCATTATTGGTAATGTGTTTCTAAAAACTCTGAAATTGTAATATTAGCTCTTCCGTAAACAGCGATTGTAATCTATCCATATCTACAATGTCAGAATAACAAATTTGTAAAAGTGAAATTCCGATATCCCTCTCTAACCACCTGTATCCTTTATAGGCACAATATTAGTACTAAGTCTTCCTAGAATTTTTTACCTCTGCTGGAGAACGTTTGATAATACTAGAGGCAATGCCTTGATTTTCTCATTAAGTTCATCATTGCATTTATTTATATTTTTTTTTTGTGTATTTTCTCCTTTTGATTCCAAATTCTTTTTATTAAAAATTTTAGCCAAATAAAGTAGAAAATTGTTGTCTAATGTTACATTTTCTTAAATTTTCCATTAGCCTTTCGTCATAAAATTCAAGCGTAAGCAAAATGAAGAAAAATGTCTACATTAAAGAATCAATAATACTGCAATACCGCAACTGTAGAAATGATACGACATCGCGCAAATTCCGCTTCCGCAAAAAAAAAAAAAATTCTCTCCTTTCCAACAGGTGGCTCATCCTGAGCAAAAATCATGCATTACAAAAGCGCCATTGCAAGTGATTCCGTTATTGCTTCTCCCTTATAAAAATGCTTCTAGGCAAGCACTAATTTTTGCTGTATGACTTTACGTCTGAGTGACTTAGAATTAAAATTAATATTCATTGAATCAATGCATTAATCGGTCTAGAATGAACACATACAATTCACCGAATTCAATGTAAAAGTTCATCGAATCGGTATATCTATGAATTCACTAATCCAGAGTCCATTAACAATTCTAATGCGCTAATAAGCTTGTACTTTGATTTTAAAGGTCATACATTTTTTTAGTGTGGTGCATTTTATTTATTGAATTTAACAGTATCTCAGGTCAAAAGTTAGTAATAAATTCATAAGCTCTCTACAGTTTTTACTGTTAAAAATGAATGCCATCAAATTATTTATCTTTGAAATGAACTTTTACAGATCAAATTTTTTTTTATTGAAATTGAATTTTATTAAAATTGATTAACTAAATTTCATAAAATAATAAAAAATTACATTGAGTGAATCTATATTCATTTTCTTCGATATATTATTATTGCAATGTTTTGTTTTTCTTCAATTCTCATTGCCTTTTAGAAGTTAAAATGATGGAACATATACTTCTTTATAATTTCTTCGACCTTTTTCTTTTAATATAATATGTAGGTTTTTAAGCCTTATGGTCACTATTTATTTATTTTTTTTTTCCTGAAGAAGATACCCAAAGGGCATCGAAATATCGAAAGTAAAGCAAAGGCACCAAAAATAAATAAATAGTGACCATAGGCTTAAAACTAATATATTGATGGAACATAAATTTCAAAGTTTTGGAAATAACTGATAATTAAAATGGTACCCTGCCAGCCGTCATTTAGAGAGTTGGAAAGCCAAGCCTACAACAATCTATATTTTTTTATATGAGGCGATGTATTAACACTTTGGTTTAAAATTATATAAAGCATTTCAATGCACACAGGTGTACGCTGCACCAACAAATGTTTGTAGTAGTCTGAATAAAATATTTTCAATTTTCTACCGCTGGAATCACATCTTGTGTACAGAAGTATCCACAGCTTCTGTAAGCGCCGTAAATTCATCGAATTTATGAAATACGTGAATCTATTTTATTAAACAAAATAATAAGTCATTCGCTCTTAATGATATTCTTTTAGATAACTATTAGTTTTATTGTTTAAACTGCAAAAATGTTGTGAATTTTTTTTTTTTTACAGCTGTTGATGATTGACCATTAAATTTAATTTTCTATTCACAAATAAATTTGTTTTTTTTATTTGAACTTGTCATATAAATTGTATTAATATGTTTTGCAGTTCTATGCACAATAAAGCAGAATTTATTATAATTTTTTTGCTTTTAATGCTTTTAGCAAAATTGCAGAGATTATTTTATTGTATGCTTTTGTTGTTAGAACTACAGAGACTTCATTATTGCTCTGTGACCAAAGAAAAAGAACAACTTTAATATAGACATTATTAGGTTTAATTTGGTCGTTTTATTGTACTGGTTTATTTAAATGATTTTTTGCTGTTATTTGATGTTGGTGGTAAATTTATCAATTACCACTACTATTGACTCTATTGACATTATGTTTATTTAATATTCACTAAAATATTTATTACTTTTTTTATTTATTTTTTTCTCAGTTGAGATTTTTGTTTTAAATGCCAAAGGTTATAAAGTCTGATCTAATGAGAAACAGAAATATGTTAATGAGTACTTCGTATGCAGAACTACTTTTATATTTTGGTAAGTCTGTTTATATTAACAGACATAGAATATATATGTATGCATGTGTGCAAGTGTGTCAAACAACATTGTTATTTACAGTAGACGACAGATGTTTAAGCATTGTATATATTTTTAAAATGAAGCAAAATTTTGCTAAGAAAAAAGTGTTTCAAATATTCGACTGCGTTCAGGGTCAAAAAAGCAGAATCACAGCAAACTGCATTATTTAAAATACGTTTACACTACGTGCTTTTACATTGCATATGTAAAGGCAGCAAAAACTTGTAGTTGATTGCTTTTGTAAATATCCACAAGCAAAGAATTTTATAAAATTTTAATAAGAGGCGATGCTCTAATTTCTCATGTTCAAACACATTTTTTATGAAAATGGCGGGTGAAAATATTTATTTGTCGACGGTTGAATATCTGCATTTTTTATTACATTTCGTTAACTTAGTAGCAGTGATGTAAATTATAGAAATTTTTTTGGTAAAAGCTTCAAATATTTTATATTAAAAAATAAAAAAGTAAACGTAAATAAATATTTTTGACACCAGCATTTGCAAAAAAGCGACATGGAAGTTCATGTTGTGGAAAAACAAGAAGAATGTCACGTGTAATATACATACAAGTTAGGGACCATAAATTATATTACTTATGTAAATTAAGCAAATTTTGACGTAAAGTATGAAAGCATGTAGAATTTTATATTTGAAAATGCACAAAGCAAAAACACATGGTGTATACGTATCTTAATATTGGTGATTTCGTCGCATCAAATGTTCAAAGTGTCATATGATAAAATTTCAATTTCTCTGTCAGACTCAAGTTCGTTATATATAGACAGATAATATAAAATGAAAATCGGAAGTGATGATACAAATTAAATATAAACAAAAGTAAATCAACGCTCTGATGATGCAGTAGTCTATGCATCAATGCAAAACATTGCATGTTTAGATGAAGCCGGAGTTCGACGCAAAAGGTGCTGATAGGTATCATAGCAGACATATGACAGCCAGGTTGTACCCCAACTAATAAGTCTTCAAATTTACTTTTCTTGTCTTCTTTAAAGGTTGTTAATCACTACAATTAATCACGAAAACCTTCTTTATTGAAAGGGAAAAAAGTAAAAAGCTAACAAACTGAATTAAATGAATAGGCCCGTTCATATTGAAATAATAATAAAATGGGATCGTTGCTGAGTAGTTAAGACGCCACTAAAAAATGGGTGCATAGCTCGCACCGGTTCTAGTTCCAGACCAAGAGGTGGGAATATAAAACAACTGGCTACCTACGCCCTCCCCAACTAAGAACAAAATTTTACTTTCCTTGTTTTCTTTAACAAATATTAACCTCAGGCAACAAATATGAGCAAGCTTGAGCTCAGCAAAGAAATAAAAACTTTTGATAAACATTTTTCATTGGTAACATATCAGCTTCGAAAGGAGAAACTTGTACAATGATATGCATGTTTGTGTTACATATGTAACTAGTTTACATACATACCTAACTAATTTAGTTTTGTGTGTGTGTGTGTGTGTGCATTTGAATATAGAAATAAATGCAAAAATTATTGAATATTGATGTGAAAATTCCAATTCGTTGAAATTTACATTTCAAATATTCTGCTTACCTATTTTCACAAATTTACATATTTAACTTTAAAACTTTATTTTTCCCTCATACACAACCTCATGTGTTGTGTATGTGTGAATAATAAATGCATATAAACGTTCTTATGTGACAGTGCTGCATTTGGTTTTGAATTTTGTTTGAACAACACGCGCGCATCAAAATTTACATTAATAACCAGCATTGAAAGGCACTACATATACATATTCGAATAAAATAAGAATTAAAAATCAAAGCGTTTTATTATTAGCAGCCAGCCATTAACTATAAAATCGCGAATATTTTGTGGGCAAAATTTATGCTAATTTCAGTTTATTTTTTGTGTATTGAAACAAGTTCCTTAGATGAAGTAGGTGTTGACTGACTTATTTGAGAGCTAAATAGGAAGTAAATATAACAGTTTGAATATTCTAGACCAAAATAAAAATTATTTATAAATAAATTTCGATAATTTATAAAAAAGAAATGAGATTTAAGCTTTTTTAAAATAATAATGTTTATTATTTATATGAGGCTGAGTCTTAAAAATCTTTGACAACATTCATCAGTTTTAAAGCTGAATAAAAAAATCTTGCTTCAACGTACCGTTAAATGCGGTAGGACTTGTTTAAGATGTTTGATTTATGAAAGTGGTTTACAGAATAATTGATTTGTACTAATTAAGTTTATAGTTGGCAGAGTTTTTGATGAAATTTTGTGCTCAGCTACGCTGCCACATTCTCGTGAAGTGAAGGCATACAATGTATGTAAGTAGGTCGCTTGAGAAGATGTAAATTTGATTTGATTTATGTCAGTATCTGACGGGTGGGGTGAAAAATGCCACACCAATATCTATCCATTATATCTTGAACTAGAAATAGACCCCTTGCAAAAGGGTTGGCAGCTCCCTTTCCGCACTCCGAGCAAACCAAAGAGACAGAATATCTTACCAGTATCTTACAAGAAGCTGACAAGTATACATCCGACTTTGCACCGGCTAACATTTGCCTCCCGATATACGCCACAGATAAGTCTGTTGGTAAGCAATAGCCCTTGATGCTCATTTACGTCCACTCATGACCACCATATGCGGCCAGGAACCACAAAGCGTCCCCAAGCCATTATGTTGCAGCCCCATAGGCATCTATGGATGGCAGAAAGTTTCGCGTAGCAATCCCTCGGATACTACAAACCACCATGATACCGATTTAACCCTCGGGTGGGGCTCATAGAGTAATTCTACGGAAAACTCGTGGACTTTATCTACTCGAAGTCTTGGTTGCCAAGCCAGCCATGGCCCTCTTAAGCTTCTATACCCGAAGCAGAACGTCAAGGTGTTACGACTCATCAGCAGGCTTATTCTGTAAATCGCTAAATTTCAACCCCGTCGCTAAAACTCTAGAAATTCTGTTTAGCGGCTTTTAGCTAAAATACAAATGTCTGACTTAAGATTCTTAATTTGGCAATAACTTGGAATTGAATTCGTAGCAATTTAAGCTTTTTATTTCATTACTTAGATTATTTGGTTTTGTATTTTCCAATGCCAAAAGTTCATCACAATAACTAAAAACTTAAAATTAGGACGAATTCGATTTCAAAATATTTCCAAAGTAAGAAACTTAAGTTACAGAATTGTATTCGTCGCCAAAAACCTCGGAACAGAATTTATAGATTTTTAGCGGTGGAAGTTTAGCTTTAGCAATTTACAGAATAAACCTGCAGAACTAAACCTGCCCCAAAGAAAAGGCCCTTCAGCAGTCCGTTTATTTATATTGAGTGAGAAAATTAATAATTAGAAATTTTTGTCATATACATGCTAATGAACACAGAGTTAATAATAAAGATGAAAATTTGTTAGAAAACGGCTTGCTGTCATGTAATATTTATATAACTGGATTTAAACAATTCTGTTTGTTGATCACTGAATATGAATACTTTTTTCAATTTATTCAATTTTGGTGCTACGTTTTAAAGTCTTTTTGTAAAAACTTTATTTGTTAATCATTGCAGCATAAATATAGCAATTTCGCTTAAATATTACACATTAAACTGCTGCAATTCAAACCAGAAAAAAAAAAAGAGAAAAAAGGGAACCAAAATTATAAAATTAAATACATATTTATGAAATTTTTCTGGAAAAGTATGTAAATTTATATGAATATTTGCAATTGCACATTTTGTATGTTTGTATGAACATTAAATAACTATTTTATTTTGTAGTTATTTGAAAGCTCAATGATTTTTATAATGCAAACCATAACATTGACTATTTGATGGTTTGGGCATTAATTCTTAGTGTTGCTGCAACAGTGCAGCATGCGACCACAGTAACACATACACACAGTTGCACACTACTTACACATGTACATGCAAACCATAGCAAGGTTTTATATAAATGTGTATGTACCATCATTAGCATTTATTTTGTTAAAATTCATTTTCGTTTTTATCAAAACATTAACTTTTTACTTAAAAGCGGGAAACAAAATTTAAGTCAGCTGCATAATCAAAGTGGCCTAAAGCAAATAAATATCCCTTCAAAATTGTTAACAATTATCATTCATATATTTAACAACTTTCACCAAAATAATAACAAAAGAATTTAAATAATTTTGGCAAAAAATAATCTTTGTAATGAATATATTTCATTTGAATTACAAATGAGTAAAATTTGCAAATTTAAAAAATTCTGTATTTTTTTTTTTTGTGGCAGCAGTCAATCTAAAGTATTTGTATAAAAACTTGCATAAATTTGTGGTATTTTATCAAAATGAATGAGCTGTTATTAAATGTATTCTTTTAAAATACTTGTTAAAACATAATTCAGCTTTTTTTTTTTTTATTAAAGTCATAGTAAATTGTAAATCGCTGGTTTTGTTTTAACTATAGGCCAGATGTGCTAAAACATTTATTAGCCTTGTTAAGCGATCTTAACGATCAAAAATAAAACAGTTGGTTGCTTTATACCAGCTCACTTATTATATTTTAGACATGGTAAATTATATTCTCAGTTTTTGTTTTCAGCTAACAGATATTTTAAGGCCTTTTTAAAATCCATAAATGTAATAAATTGGCTGCCAAGTAACATATTGTAAATGATTATTTCAGTTTTTCTCCGACTTTTTTTTTTGTTGAAGAACACTGAAGCAAGAACTTCTTGTGTTTGCGCATGCGTCAGTTTTACAGTTTTTATGGTTGTTTACTGCTAACTTGATTATTTTTACCTTTTTCAATCGACTTTAATCTTGTGGCTGAATGTATCTGTGTGTGTTTTAGTTGTTATTTGTATGTAACTATTTAATGTGTTGCCACAAATGTGGATATATATACACGGAGAAAATTTATTTAAAATAAACAATAATCGTATGTGGACATTTCCTTATTTCTCTGTTACGCAAAAGAAAAAACATGATTATTGGAAGATCCTTTCAGCATTCTTGTTCCTATTTGTCAAATATGTTTGGCGAATTAATTTTTATGATTCTTATATGACTTGAAATTTACTACCAGAATATTGTATGGTAGTTTAAACTTAAAATGTTACTCTGATTCAGCATTAAGGGAACTTTTGACTCTAAAATATTCCCCCTTATTACAGAAGTCGACATTGTTGTCACATAAAGTCGACACAAAACAGTGATACTTCAAAATTGGCCTTTGAAAACCTTGAATAGATTATTTCATAAAGATTTGTTGTATTTAGCACCTAAGAAAATTAATAAGCCGATGCAAAGCCAATATATTGCTTTTGATATCAAGTAGATGTGACTACAATGTCGACATCCGTAATTAGGGAATTGTATTTTCTACCTAATAATATATGGAAAAGGCATGCTTATTGCCATAATTTGTGTTTGCTTTAAGTTAAATTCGTATATACAAACATACATACAAACAGTGTTTAAAAATACATATCTCACATAACAAACACTAAACTGCAAAGCCTTTTGCTTGTCTGCAGAAACACCAGAGCCTGCGGCAGGAGTCGAACCTGCGACCTCGTGACTGTTGGGCAAGTGTTCTATCCACTCAGCCATCGAGGCGCTCGTTTCAGGTTTAGGGAAAAGGAGAAAAAGGCTTTTATTTTTCAGGCAGAACAATTACAAGGTGATAGATATCTTGTCAGTGCTAATTAAAATTTATAAAATACATATAAAATATATTTTATTTAACTGACCATCTATTTTGTTTTTAATATTTTATTTTATAGGCATTCAAATGATACATATCATGATATGGTGGAAATTTTCATTATTTCATTATTACTTTTATTTTGGATAGGGTTTGCTTTATAGAATAAGAAAAACTGTGCTAACAGTTAACCGATTCTCTTCTCTGAGTGTAATTTAACTGCACTCATAGGAACAATGCAACACCAGTTATAAAACGAAAAATAAAAAACACCTCTGTGCAACCTGTTGATGTAAAATCTATTGAAGTTTTTTCTTTTTTCTATAAAAAGCAGGTTTTAAGGTGTTTTTTTGCCAGATTTTCAATTTTGTTTATTTTTTCCTTACATTTCATTTCTGCTTTAGTAATGCTTACACGAGCGTGGAAATGTGTGCACTGTACCCTTATTTTTCCGCAACTTCAGCAACAAACAACCCAACAACAATTTGCGACCAACAAAATCATATGCTTTACAAGGTTTGTTTTGTTGTGACTAATGTTGTTTGTTTGTTAGTTTAGTGGTTGCTTTAATAAATTCAGAACTTGGGCTTAAGTAGTAAAGGAAGCTGTTATGAAGTTTTTCTTTTTGCTAAAATATTTTTGTGTGTGGCTGGGTTGAAGCACGAAGAATAACGCGATTATTGCACTTGATGTTGGTTGCAGCCACTAACTAAAGTTGTTGTAAATTTTATTATTGATACAGAAACCAGTTGCATTCGCTGTAATAGCAATAACAACAATAATTAAAACGTCTACATTAAGGCATCTAACTGTTCTTTGAGTTTTCTTTTTATTTATGTACTTTATTTATCTGCTGTTTGGCTCTAGTTGCTGCCTGTTTGGGTTGTTGTCTCGCAATAATAAAAATTTTGCTCAGAAACATACAATCGCTTTGCAACAGTGAAAAATGTGCAGCAGAACTAGACAACATCGTTAGGAAATTCTTTTATATCAAGTGCCTTGTCTTTTTTTTTTTTGTTGTTGTTGATTTTTTCCCTGTTTACATTTACCAAATTTACAATGGACAATGCGATTTTGCCCCAGCAGCGATACATTCATGCATTTAAGGAAGGCAACAAACAAACACACACATACACAGACACATATAGCAGAGCACTTGCTCATTTATTAGTTTAATTCATATGAAAACCTAAAAGCAAAATATTTGATTTTGTCCTGCTTGCATTTGAAAGGTTTTCACTTTAATTGGATGATCACTTGGAAATTTACTGGAGTACAGATATGCTGCCTCTTTCGCTATTTCGAACATGTTACTTCGTTCGCATAAATACATTTAATACAAAAACAAATTTAAAAATTTTGTTGTTGTCTCAAATGTATTTGTTGAACAACAATTATCATTCGAAATAGTGAAAGAAGAAAATCAGATTTTTTTTTCGATTGGCTATTAATAATTTTTCGTTTCTGGAAGATGTTATTTTGAAAAATATACACATTTGGGAATTTTCTTAAATGTATTAACCATGACTTAAAAATATACATTCCTTGAATGATTTGTCAAAAAGCATTTCGCAACAAGAAACAGAAACAACACTTAAATTTATGTTACGAAACTTTGGTATATGGGCGATCTATGTATGTATGTGTATACCATTGAGTGGCGTCAATGGACGGACTGATACAATTAAAAAAAAACATTAGATCTTATTTAGCATTAGCAATATTTTATATTGAATCACTACAAGGTCGAATTGTAGGAGGAGGAGGCAGCCAAACAGAATATATATTCTCCTACAAATAAAAAAGAGGCAAAACTATGTCTGATATATATGTGAGCATATTCTTAAAATAATTAAAATACAATATTTCAGACAAAATTGTACTAAAATTGGTTTCAAATAAATTTGTGCAATGATATAACACATTCTGCGCGAAATCCTCATGATAATCACTAAACTCAATAGTCAAATTAGGAAAGTTGACATACCATCTCCACACAGAGAAATTTTAAGCTTTCACAAAGTGCAGCACTTAAGCAGTTGCATAACTCAATATTAAAGGTGTTTCAGAATTTACCGTATTTTAAGAAAGTTCTAATCAGAACGATAAATTATATATACATTAAATATGATAAGAAGATGGTACTGTTACTATTGTGCCTATTTTCGTTCGATTATTTCATGTGGCCAGTTATACATATACAACTCGTATATGTGACCAAATTACTTTATTTAATCAACTAAAACAACCAATCTAGCTAATTTCAACAAATACTAATACTAAACTTAAAACCACTTTGTTATTTCTCTATTGGACTTTAAAATGTTGTTTAATTGTGCATTTCGGAGGCAAGTATTCGTGCATGAAGAGATGTGTAACCGTTTGTTGGTGGTTTGCATGTAATGTCCCTCCAGTTTTATTGATGATGTTTTGCTTACCTCTAGATAAATACCACACAGAACACAACAAATAAATTGTTTTTACAGAATAGAAGACAAAAAAAAATAACAAATAACAGGAACTGCAACATTAAATTAAAATAAAAAAATTTACAGGGTTTCCCAGTAAAAATATAGTTTCAAGTTTTAGCTATTTCCTAAACAACAAAGGATATATTTATAAAAATTAAATGGTTTCAAATTCATGCATTAAGTCAAATATTTCATACAAAATTTTACTAAAATTGAGTTCAAGTATATATTATTTATTTATGAATAAATAAAAAAGACATGAATTTTTATTTGACTCGAGTTCTCCTCTAAATTGATGAAAGTTGGTTGACTGTTTTATAACAGCAAAACCTAAGATTAAGCTTTAAAATGACACTGTGATTTTGACAGATTTAGATAAGAATTGAACATTTAAATTCAATATCACACACTCGTTACATTTCATTTAGAGAATTATCTGAGTAAATGTTTGTAAATCAAAATGCCGATATGGGTATGGCATAATTTTTTTTAGTTTAAACTAAAATAAAATTTATTGTAAGTCATAAAAGCAGTTCTGGGCTGAAGAATAGCGCTTACATCGTAATTACTTTCTTAAGTGCGGTCAGGCTTCTTTAACCTTCGAGTTTTACATCTCACTCTAGCACTAATTGATTGATTTGCCGCAGTTAACCATTGTTGGCGGTTATTTTGAAAGATATCGTTGTCGACCACGTTGCTACGTGAATTTATAGGCTGTGTACAGTTAGTAACAGGAATCTACAGACATTCTGTTAATACCATCTTGGACATATGGACTTCGTTACCTGCCCATATACTTTGCAAATTTATTTTGTAAATTATATAAAATAAATAAGTATTTATGGTAATTTTTGTTTGGAGTAATAATTTACTAATTTTTAATTCAAAAATTTTCTTTTTTATTCACGGTTTAAATAGATGGATAAAGTCACGTCTCGTCGCATAAAAACTTTAATCTTATGACAACTTATTTCAAGTCTGAGTGTTAAGAAAAATTTTTGACACATCGCAGCACTAGTCTTTCATGAAATAACTATCAATTCAAAAGCAAAATTCAAACATATCAGCATAATATTTGTAATAGTATTGCAAAAGTTTTAAATTTAATATTATCTAATATTATAAGAACACAAAATAATTTTAAAGTGTCAAAGTGTCTTTCACATCATATCTTAGCATGCGCATTACTTGGCTTTTGTT
>BGZK01003916.1:0-18002 GCA_005406025.1 Eumeta japonica
AAATTACTTGTTTTTATTGTAGGAAAAAGGCGACCCTGTAAAATTTGCTCTAGATAAAGAAAGCTTGAATTAATAAAGTAATTTATCAATAATTTAAAAATAATTTAGAAAATTTGCTTACATTTGTAATACAAACTTTTACATATCGAATTACATAATAATCCATAGACTTTGATAGATTTTTTGGAAACAAATGATAAACTCAACGGTTACTCTGCCCATGATATGTCACTTGATCAGGTAGTTTTCTTGTATATAACTAACCAAGGCCATTTCGTTTTCATTGCATTGTTTGATAACTGGCAGCCTTATAATTTTGTGTACTTGGATAGCTCTCCAGAAACGCTATAAGAAACCCTTTTTTGTATGTATTGATAGTGTAAAAATATCTGTTAATTGTCAAAAACATTTGATTAAATTGTTAATATATATAAACAAATTTGACAAGTACATTATTTAAATAGATTGGTACGCTAATTAATTATCTATTGAACTGAGTTCGAAAATTAAAAATTTTGAATATTTTTTCAAAATAAACAAAAGAAAATAGAAAAGTATCAGATATGTAAGAGCAACTAGTCAGAAGATAAATATATTAGATGACGTTATTTTTAATTTTATCATTCTTGTACATAATTAATACTTTCTCATTTTCACTTTCAATTGGAATTGTCATTTATAATCAACATAATTGGTCAACTGTTTTTATTATTTAAATGTTAAATGCAATTTGTTTTTAATAAACAACTACACAAGGCAACACATGCTTCTATTAATTTAAACTAATAATATATTTGAACTAATAAGTATTGTTTTTCTTTCTCTGTAATTGCTTTCTAAAAAGATTTTTTTTTTTGATGCGTCTGATATTTTGTTTTATTTATTTATTTTGGTTTATTGTCTTTAACTTAACAAACAATTTTGTAAACAACATTTTATATTTTAAATAAACGAAAAGTAAACTAAATTATGTATGTATATTTAAACTTTAGATCAAATCCTGGCACACCCACCCAACCCTCGAAGGCCTGATTTTATTGTTCTCAATCAACAGCAACAACAACAATTACAAAATTCATCAAATCCAACTCAATCCTATTATTATGAATACACAACCAATGTTGCACCAACGTCAACAGCTGGTTTGCCACCGCAACATCCACAGTTGCCTATAATACAGCAACAGCAGCAGCAAATGCTCATGCAACAACAACGTGCCATAATGCAGCAACAAGGTAAGTTCTATTACATATTTTATTAAAACAATACTTAAAATACTTAACAAAAACAACTTTTACATTTTATTAACACGAGTCATTGAAATCGCCGAAAATTGTTAATATTTAATAACTTCATAAAGCAAATTGTATAAAGAAAGCTTCTATAAACAGTTGTCAGATGTCTTAATATTGTCGGATATGTTAATATGCTGGCAATGCAGTACCATTAAAAAAAAAAACTATCATCTGCTGATAAATTGTCAGTTCAGATGATTTTAAGAACATCTGGGAATAAATATATCTGATAATAAATATGTCTGCCAATGAGAATTATGAATTCACACTACGTCCAAACTATTATTGCCAGATATGAAAAGTGAGTTCTGTGTGGTAGTGCTGCCAATAAAAATATTTTTCATACATCAGCATCATTTTGAATATCTAAAGATATGTACATACGACTGCCTGAGATCTTGAGATCTACAAATGAAACATTTTTACCAAAAGGCAAATTGATAGTTTAGACGACTGTAAGCAGATCTTGGAATTTCAATATCATGTAATTCACAGTCATTTTCTAATGCGATTACCTGTAGTGAATTCGCCTTGTTTTTCATCAATCACTTTTAACATCTCTGTTCTACTCTGTGATATAATTATATAGCAGTAAATAAATGCGCTAATCAAAATTGTCAATTCACATAGCTGTCAGATTATTGTCGCCAGCCACACACAAAATATAATAGCGTCTTCGTAAGATCTGACAGCCGTATAACAATAAAAACTGAGCTTACAATATCTGCAAATTGTTAGCCAATGTTAGCGAACAGTGATCTCACGATTATCAGCTATCTATATTTCCCCTTATTCCAATTGTCGTCATCGTCATCCACATCAAAATGTGTGCACTTGTTCAAATGTTTTGGCAATGATTTAGCGATTTTGAAAGGGACGTTAAATAAAACAAGTATCTATGAAAAAAGTAATTGATTGACTTTCCAAATACCAGTAAAAACGCATCAGTTTTTTGTGTCGATGACGACAATTGGAATAAGAGTGTTAGTTTCACAACACACTGATAATGATTTTTTGTGACAACTTTGTAAGGCCAATGTACGATTTTCAATTATTTTCAGGCATAGTTTACTGACAAACATAGAAATTACTAAAATACTTGCTATGCATTATATTTTTTTTCGCGCGTAAAAGCAGGCAACATTAATTTAAGAAACAAATTAATAATAAATTACAAGCGATATTTCTTGTTGAAATAATTATAACACATTTGCTAAGCAATTCATAATATTAGCCATGATATACTTTTACGAGAGTACTCTGTTTTGAAGTTTCGACAGTTTGGTTTTTATTAGATAAACAAACTTATGTAAAACCAGAGCGTTGCTGTAAATAAGTAATCAGTTGTAGTTTAAACCTTAGGCGTGAACACTGGCTTAAAGCCAATTCGCAAGTGTAGAAACTAAAAAAATTCATGTTAATAGTGTAGTGTAATATAAATATGTAAATCAGAAATATTTTATTTCCGAAGAAAAGAAAAGAGCAGTGTAAACAACTCCGTAAATAATTTAAAAGGTAAAACTATAACCAAATACTTCTATGATCTGAATTTTAGTGAAAACAGTTTAATTTTTGCAAATTTCAGAGACATAACATATTTTGATTGGTGTTTCCGGAAGTTTTAAACACTGAATTTTCCAAAATTATTCAAGCCGTTTTCAAAAATCAATTTTATCTATCGCAATATCGTAAATGTGTGCAACTTGGAATAAAATAGAATTATGCAAGATCTCTAAAAAAAATTTCAAACTGCTGAGTTTCATGGTAAACATCGTTTTTGAAAGCCAGTTTTACATACCGTTACATCATAAATAAATGACAGCAGGAGCACCGTGGATCTTACCGAGATCAGGTCCACGCTGGATTAGTTTATAGCGCATGCATAGAGAATTTTTTCAAAATTGTTAAGGTTGCATTTGAGTACCAATTTTTTCAAGATCATGTCCGAAAACTCATTGGCACTAAATTCCAATCAATTAATCAATTTTCAAGAAATAATTTTATATACCGTGATATCAGAAAAGCGTGAATTTCTCAAGAGACCGGGACCGATATTTCATCCGCGAAAACTCCAAGATATTAAGTGATCTCCAAAGAGTTATATTAGACGTGTGCAAAACGTGGATCAAAATGGATATGTCCAGGATCAAGATCAATGTCAATGTGTCATCTCTAAAATCTAAAATATATTGAGTTTTGTCAAATTGTTAAAACTATTTCAAGAAACGTGGATATATCAGAAATATATAAAACTCGAGCTCAAATGGATTTTCCGGGATCAGTATTATACTAAATAAATTGTTAATCCGCGAATACTACATGATATCAAGCGACCTCGAAGTAGTTGATACTGTGTTCAAGAATCAATTTTGTATGCGGTTGTATCAGAGATGTGTAAAACCCCGTGGTGAAACTTGATATACACAGGGTCTGTGCTGTCTTTAAGAGATGTGTAAACTGGGTTCAAACGGATTTTCTCGGAACGGTACTATGCTAAATAAATTTTCCATCCGCGAATGCTACAAGATCAAAATAGATGATGTTTCATGAATCAATTTTATATACGTTTATATCAGAGATGTGTAAACCCTAGTCAAAGTGATTTTCTCGCAAAGAAACAAAATCGATTAAGCCATTTTGAGCACCACAAGATATTGAATTTTGTGGACTTTGTTAATCCAGGTCAAAATGGATATGCACGGGATTAAGATTATATTAGGGACGCGTGACGTCATATCAGAAATATGTAAAACCGGGGTTCAAATGGATTTTCCGACGGTACCATGCTAAATAAGTTTTCATCCGCGAATATTCCAAGATTAAAATAGTTGATGTTTTCAAGAAACAATTTTATATACGGTTATATCAGAGATGTGAAACCGGATCAAAGTGGATTTTCTCGGAACGGTACCAAATAAGTTTTTCATTCACGAATACTAAGATATCAAGCGACCCTCGAAATAGTTGATGTTTTCAAGAACCAATTTTATATACAGTTATATCAGAGATGTTTAAAATAGAGTGAAAATGGATATGCTCGGGATCAAGATTAGATTAGGGTGTGGACGTCATATTAGAAATATGTAAAACCCGTGTTCGAATGGATTTTCCCGGAAAGGTACTATGCTAAATAAATTTTCCATCTAAGAATGCTACAAGATCAAAATAGATGATGTTTTCAAGAACCAATTTTATATACATTTATATCAGAGATGTGTAAAACCTGAGTCAAAGTGTGATTTTCTCGAGAAGAAACAAAATCGATTAGTCATTTTGAGAATCCTGAGATATTGAGTTTTTCCAAATTTTTAAAATTGTTTTAAGAGACACGGTTGTATTAGAAGTGTTTAACGTTATATCCCAGGACCGGGGCAGTGCTAGAGCAATTTTGCAAGTTCTAGATACGGAATTTTATCAATAATGTGTTTGCTGCTCTGGAAAATGGTTTATAATTAGACTTGTATCGTGTGGCATGATACCACATGCAAAAATTTCGATTAATTTTGCTCCATATCATATGCAGATATTAGATCCCAGCAGCAAATGCTGGATCCAAAAGCAAATAAGTTGAACCACACGTTTCAAGTATGATCCCAATATGGCCACAGTGTTCCGATTAACTTGTGTGGGCTGTTATAAATGAACAGGTAGCGAACAAGCCAAAAGAACGGAAAAATAAGAACGGGATTGCACTTCACAGCAGCGGTAACAAATAGATACGTACATAGGCTTGAGAAATAAGAACATTTTGAGTTGATAAAACCGGCACATTGCACTGATTGTGAGTGAGATATCGTTTAGAATCCTAGGAATGACTGCTAGTGCCTGCTTTTGTCGCTAATAAATTTTTATGGAAAATTAACATCAAATTGCAAACAAAATTCTCAACTTTGTTAAAATTTTTTTTTGTTCAATCAATTCTTGTTGGTTTTACGATTTTTTATATTTGAACTTTTTCCTGTTTTCCTTTGCTTAAGGTGTTATCAATATACAACAACAACATGCTGCAACATTAGCGCAACAACCGTACGGTGGCAGCCCACAAAGACGATTTCTATCCGAAGGGGAATTGCGCGTCAAGGTACAGGACCATCTGGATCATCTGGCGGTGACTTGTCCCATGCGCGCTCAAACAATACCTGTAGATAATATACGAGAATTAGCTGGCAGTCCCTCAAAGAGGAGTTTATGTGGAAAGATACATCACCCGGTTTTCAGGGTAGCGGGAGGCGGTGGTATGTTACCACCGCCATCGTCTATGGTGGCATCGGCAGTAGTGCGGGCACTATGCCATGGGCATGCAACATCATAGCACAGGAGGTCCCCAATTTATAACAGTAAGCGGTGGTGCACAAGCAGGTCATCCACTAATAATGACACATTCACGAATGCATCAAACGCAATCGGCGCTGCATGATTATCAGCAACAACAACAGCAGCAACAGCAGCAACAACAACAACATTCGGTCTTTCATCGTTCCAATCCAACTAGTCCGACTACAATACCTTCTGTGTCACAGGGACCACCACCGGTTTCATCGTATATAATGCGTTATAGTAATGCATTAGCATCATCCGCTTCCTCTTCGCATCATCCACCACCCACAAGCTTTAGTCAATCGTTAGGTAGTGCAGGTGTTGGCAGTAATTTGACACAATCTGTGGTGGCCTCATCGCAGGGCTATCAACCAAAATACATGGTGGTGTGCCAGTGTTTCCCCAATCCCAAGGCATGAACTCATCCTCCAATGCCCAGCCATCACCTCAAATCAAACGCAAACAAACTCCTACACGACCCATGTCATTTGTTAGAGCCCTCGAAATGACTGATTCAATGGAAATGCAAACGCTTGAGCAGCAGCAACAGCAACAACAACACCATCAACATCAACAGCCACAAACACATCTGCAGCAACAGCAGCAACAAAATCGTAACAATAACGGTGCCATAATCAGCGGTCAAGGAGCAGTTGGTCATTTGATAGGAACTAATCGCAACAATACCACCACGCCCACTCCCGATCGTGCCAGCGTTTATGATATGAACTATGAAATTTCCGTATAACCCGTGCTGGTACCCGTCGTTGTAGCACCTGCCACCGCCTCTGCGACGGCATTTCATCATAACGCCTACGGACATAAAAAACTAATGGCCACTGGCAGCAGTGGCATTGGTATTGGCAGCAATAACAGCAGCCCAGCCATTACAGGTAGCTATACATTAGCCAAAACCAAACCACTTTTAAGCCATCAACATACGCATCATGTGCAGCACCAGTATTGCGGCAGCAATAGCAGCGGTATTGGCAGTACTTGCAGTAGTAGCGGTGGTACTACAACAAGCAGTAGTGGTGGTAGTAGTGTTATTGTTGGTGTTGGCGTTGGTGTTGCCGCTGCTGTAGCAGCAGCTACCGCCCCTGCAGAGCCGGCTGCCTATGCTTCTGTGGCTGTGGTTACGCCAACTACAAAGGCAATAGTAGCAATAGTGTAAGTCAACCAAATAAAAGAAAATTTTCCACTTTCTTTGAATTAGAACAACATTCAAAATTTCATATGCATACATACATATACAAACCAAACATTTACTACAACATTCTTACACTACTAATCCACACAGCCATCGTGTGGAAGCATAAATGATGGAACAAAAATTTTCATTGCTGTAGAACAATGTGAACTTAATTTTCAAAGAAAACTTTAACCAAAATGTAAATAATACGAATACATATATATATATATATATATATATATATATATATATATATATATATATATAAATTAACTAATTAAAATGTTTTAGGTTTATAAAAACAAAAATCAAAACTCTTTTATATAGTGTAAAAGTTTCCCGCCCTCCCTCTTTCTCTATCATCACTCACTTCAACTCTCTGTCTCTTTCTCTGTTTCTAAATCTTGCCTATCATACACTTACATGCATACATACATAAACACCCCTCTTCTAGAACAATACATACATATAATTTAATATATAAATACATATACATATGTATGTATACAAACTACTTATATATACATATTAATAAATACGTATATTTTATTAAATTACTACAAATTATTTATAAAAAAAAAAAAAAATGAAAGAAACATAACCAAACATTTGTATTTTAAATCCTATTAACTCTGGCTTAATTACATTTTTCCTTTTATCCTCCTATGTATATACATTTTCACTTTGTAAAGTATTTTTATATGTAAATTATTTTTTTTTTTTAAATAACTAACATCTTATAATAACATATATCTTTCTGATAAAATAATGACAAATATTAAATGGGCATTTTACGTTAAACATTTAATTGATTAAACATTGATAAATAATTTTTTAGGTCCTGAAATGAATTTGATAACTCATGGTTTTTTGTATTCAAACTGTTAGGGTAAAATGTAAGTGGTGAATAGCATGATTGATCATGTTTCATATAAATTTTTGACGTTTTATTTAATAAAACTAATTTTTTTATGACATTTTAATGTTAACACTTTATGTGTTTTTGTTTTTTTTTACTTTAATTATTAAAGACATGCAAAACTGATATAGATAATTAATAATAAAATTTAGTTTAATAATCAATAAATTGATTTAATAATTTAAAATTAACAATAAGTATGTAATTGTAAATTATTTAAAAGAATCCTTAATTTATTTATTTGTAAAATACTGAAATTTGAAATTTGCATTTTCGTATTTTCAAGCTTTATTAATTATTTCAAAATTTATAAATTGGCAACACCTCAAAGAAGTGTTTCAATTTGCTTTTTTACTGGATTTTCAGCATTAAAAATGCAAATTATTTGTTTATATTACTTATTTAATACACATGCAATATAAATCAAATTTGAAATCAAATCATTTTAAAAGAAAGAAAGAATGATGTGATATAATAATTTAAATTGCAAATTTTACGTCATTAACTTTTAAAATGGCAAATAAACCAGCCTTTCAGAAAGGTTTTTAACATTATTTTTTATAAAATAAAATTTAATAATAAATACATTAAAACAATTTTTCCAGTTAAACAAATACATATGTATTTCCAAAATTTAAAAAAATGCTTGACATCAAGTTAATTTTTTAACCTACACTTAAATTAAAAAGTTTTTTTTTTAAATGAAATTTAATTTAAATCTTATGTGGTAACAGATTTTAGATGTTGATCATCAACATTGATGATCAGAATAAGATATAAGAAAACAATTACATGCTTTGTAAAGTTTAATATAAAAACACACGCGTTAAAAAAAAAAAAAATTAAAAATTGAAATATGTACATGTGTGCTGAAATTTACAAAAATGTGACTACGATTTGAAATCACAAAGTTGGTATTATGAGTATAGCAATACAAAAAAAAGGTGATGCTATTTCAACTCAGTAGCAAAGATCGATGCGTTTCCTAGGAGAATTTGTTCATCAGACCAAACACTCATCTAGTTTCTTGAACTCACTCAATTTTTCCCTCGAAAAATAATTAAAAATAACTTGTAATCAAATCAGTTATTTTAATATTATGCTTATAATAATTTAAATTAAAAATTAATAGTGATTCAAAGTTGCAAATGATGCATTTTCATGTGGAAGATGGTGAGTTTTATTTGACAATATATAAAATCTGGCAGCACTTATTTGTTTTGTGGGAATAAAACGGCTGTACACTCTGAAGCCGCCATTTTGATAGTAAACAAATGCAACCCAACTACCAAAACGATATATCACACCTTTTCAAATGAAATTTTTTATGGAAATTTTATAATAATAGTGCATTTGTTTTAACCAAATAAAAGGCAACACTTTCAAATTTAATTATAATGGCTCTAATTTTGTCATTTGATAGGTAATCAGTTTTGCTGTATAAACCTGTTAGCCTTTAAAATCATTTCATTTTCTGCTTGCGAAAAAGCAATATTTTTATGAATCATATTCTCAGCATTAATCAGTTTTAGAGAGAGTAATGTCATGCTCACATGTACAGAAAATATCGAAATTCACTATCTTATTCGAAATTCGTAAATATTGATTGCATCTTCAAGAATCATAGAAATTTTGAGTGTTTGTTTATTTTAAACTTATAAAGGTATATTCATATAAAAATTATAATGTATTTGAAATCAATTTTAATAATTTTGTATGAAATGTTTTACTTAAAACACATTTCATTTTATGAATGTGCCCAATAGTTTCTTGCTGCGAACGCCGAAAATGTTTGTCTCTAATTTTGACAACAAATTATCGGTATTTTAACCGAACTACTAAAATAAATTATAATACATAATAAAAATAAATTGAAAGAAGTTAAAGCGCATTAAATGTATGTATACATTTAAATAAAATAAATCTTAAAAAATAGAGAAAACGATTATGTGAAGTACGGATATTTATATAAGTATGTATGTATGTATACATGCACAAACTGTACTCAGCAAAATTATTGAGTGGACAGCTACTCATGCTCACTATCGTGGTGAATAGAGCAAATCTCGGGATTGAGTTTGCCAACTGAACTATGCTCTAGTGTTCTTTGAAAAGTGTTGAGTTTTTAGGAAATAGAAGGAAAAGAAAATACAATTTTTGTTCTCTCTTCCACAATCTTAAAACTTTTATAGTCAATTTTACTATCTTAAAGTGATGACACAAGTTTTGTGATTTCAAATTGTAAATCATATTGTGATATGTCAGTTTCAGCACAGTTAATATATTTATCATAAACCTTCTTTCGAAATGCTATTTTTTTATTCTTGAAATCTTCCCAAAAATGCTTTTGATTTCATTTATTTTAATAAAAAATATATATAGTTACATATAATAAAAACAAAACAATATCTATCTATAAAAATTTCATTTTTCTTTGTTAGTATTTAATAAATATGTATGTTATTGTTGTAAATTATTAAGTTAGGTAAACGTAACTAGAATGTTGTTGTTTGTTGCAGCATAATTTGTTGTCGAACTTACAATACATGTTTGGATATCACACCTTACTTGACACTTTAATGATCTGCCATTTTGGCACATAGAACCAGTCATCTGGACAATGTTCTGTTTTTTTTTTTCTTTTTTTTGTGTTAATTATATATTAGATAAAACCTTTGCCTTAATTTATTAAATGAAATTCTTAATTTTAAGACCTTTCTAATTTTACTTAAAATTATGTTTGCATACAGTTTTGAATACAAAAAAAAATCCATATTATTTTGTGTTTATTATTATTCTAGTCAGATCACAAAATCTACGTCAGAGAAATTGTAAACGTTATAAGAAATTTGATTTTATTAATGCAATTCGTCTAACGGAAATAAGAAATGACTTGTAACATAAAATTAACCTCAAAATTGTACTTCAGAGTAATGAAAGTTTGTTTATAATTATTTCATTTCCACATAATATGATTAAAGGAAACGTTATGAAAATTTTTAAATTCAAAGTAATCAGCCGCCAAATGTATGTAGAAGCCAGTCATGCTTATTGTGGTTCTCGAATCTTCTTGAGATTCTTCTTGAGACTAAAGAAAACATAATTAATCTTAATATGGCTTATTACAAATTCTCGAATGTTTCGAAAGCGATAATAAGTGTGATTATTTAAATGGTGTTCAATTTTAATAGACATTACAATTCGCTGTTTTGGTTTTTCCCGTTAATATTTCATAACAATCGTCTTCTCGTTATGTTAAATATATTTGATGAAAATATATTAAAAGGTATGTGTATCGTGTATTTTGTTGTGTAAACAAATCGTTCTACTAGCAAATATAAAAATGTAAAGAAAATTCAAAGCTACCAAAATTATTCGTATGTACTTATTCTCGTTATTGAAATCTTTATCAAAGGCAAAGTCTGCTAAATCAGGCTTTCCAAAAGAGCTGTTTGTTCCTTCTTCTGCCATAGAGCATTGTTGGCCTCTTTATTTGAAGCAAATGTGCACTAATAGAGTGTTTGACGTTTAATTTGATAGTGTATATCCCTTTTTAAATTTTCTCTTTAAGATGTTAAACATAATAAAAATATTAATATTATCGGTAGTTATTGATATTTAACTACAATATCATATAATCCCATTTATTTCCTTTTACAAAATGTCGGTACTACACGTTTTAACAGCTTTCATCTGCCAACATATTTTATCAGAGGCTTATAATCATAAATTCTTAAATTGTTTAATATTAAAAGTTTATTATCTCTAATATAAATTAATTCTCAAAATATTAAAAGCCAGAATAGCATGACGATTGTAATGCGCATACCATTAATAAAAAATACTTTAATTTTGTTCTGAAATACAGCGAAGGCTATAATCGCTGAGCCACCTTGGCAAACCTTAAAATACAACTACGGCAGCTTTGTAAAAGAGTAAAAAGAGATTATTAATTTATTATACCATTGTTGCAGTGTAGGAAAATTCAATTCAGTACCTTTTCCTAAAAAAAAATACACTCCTCCGTATTTTAGTACTTTTTAAAGACTTAATAAATATTAAAACTCTGAAAATTTTACTGAAAAAAATATTCTTTCTAAGCAAACGAATTTTTTATAATACCTTTATTATCAGTTTCAAGTTCAAGCGACAAAAATTGCGAAAATATTTATTATCATTTTCGTACAGATCTTCCGGGTATGAAACTTTAAAAAAACCGGTAATTTTTTCTGTAAAATTTTTGTAATATTATATTTTATTAATAGTTTAGGCATCTCTTTTGGAATATTATCAATACGATATTCATTAACAGCAGTTAAAATATGCTTACCTTCAATACAAAATATTGAAAAAAAATAGATTTTTAATCTATAATTATATTTGTAGAAAATAATACACATTTAATATATAAAGTTGTGTGTACCTTATTTTGATTTACAAGCTGGTATATGAATTTTAATGATTTTTTGTAATTTTATTAAAAGCATTTGATTGAAAAATTATCATTTTCATTGAAACAATAGTACCATATTAAAATTTCAATTTTCCACTCTTCAATGTATCACTTTTTTCTCTTTGTTTTATGTATATATTCTCAAACACAATTATTGAGGCAATTCACACGAGACTAAGCTCTAAAGACTACACATGTTTGTTATAGAGGAAACGGAAAACTATTAATACCCCTTTATTGGGGATGAGCAAAAGTAAATTTTCATCTCTTGTAAATTGCGTCAGTCAGCCTGTGTACATGAGAGTAAAATGAAAGTAAGATTAAGATATTTTTTAATGGGAAGAATTATGGAAAAAATGAAGAGAGCAGTTTTTCTTTGCTGCTCTCTTTACTTCTACAACCTTATTTTTCTCTTATGTATTTAATTTTTTAAGACAATTTATAAATAAAAATAGTGAGTTGTAATACAGCTTATACACACCTTTGAGGTGGAAAACTCTACACAGGTGAATATGGAAAATAATAATAATCGAATGTATTTGAGTTTAGACAAAGTATATACAACAACCTGAGTGGCTTGTGGCTCGAGTGCCGCTACAGAATGCAAGACAACCTGGGTTCTCGAATTCGGTGTGGATAGTATCGTGGCGGATACAGAAGGTTTTTCTTTGTTTAAATTAAAACATCAATCATAACAGTGAAATTTATATAAAATGAACTTAGCTCTAAATAAAAAGTAAAAATTAAATACATAAGAATTACAGAAAAAGTTCAAAATAATTAATTAAATTACCTACAAAAATCTTAATCGTAATTTCATTTTACCGTGTGCAAAGTTCTTAACCCTGGCTGACGATTTACAACAAAAAACTTACGACAATTTTGTAACAGATTAATGCATAGAATGAATTGTACATATTCAGCCAACCAGTATAAAAAGAAATAAATAATTTTTATATAAACAAAATACAGGGAAAAGAAATTGTTTAACTTATTAAAAGTAAAACTTATCAATGGAATATTTTTAATAATTTTTTATGTAGTAGATTGCCCAACAATATTTAATTATTTGTCATTGCTTATGCTTTAAACGACTTCTTCCTAATTTTTAGCTCTTTATTTTATTTTATTTTAAATTATTAAATTATATATACATATACATATGTATGTATGTAATTTTAAAGCTTAAATAAATTGTAAGTATTAAGTATGTGTCTTATTATTTGATTAATTCTTAAGCATTTATTAGTTTTCTTGAAATGGTAACGAAAAAAAATACAGATATTCTGCTATTCGATTTAAAACAGTGAGTTTATATACTTCCTTTAAACACAATATTAGTTTTAGTAAATAAATTCATTTAATCTTATGTGTTGTTTCAGATCACAGGCAAGTGGACTTGTCAAGGAAATTTTATATAAAAGAACTCAATTTTAAGTGATTTCCATAACCTTTTCAGACAAGTTGTTTAATTGTTGTTCTAGAAACCACATTAATATTTTTGTTTTTTTTTTTTTGAAGAAATATAAAATGTTTTAAAAGCCAACGAGAGTTTAGTTATTAAAAAAAAAAATTACTAAATTAAGTAAAAATTGATATATTACAAAAAGAAAAGAAAAACAAACAAAAATAAATTACAAACATCAATAATTTATGTATTTCATTGTTATTTTTTTTATTTAATGAAAAACTAAATGCAATTTAAGTCCATCCATTTCAATAAATTCAGTTCTTTGAACCAAACTTTGTGTATACAAAAAAATATATCAAAATTTATTTATACTCCCAGTGTGTTAAGAAAAAGGATGTTTTAAAATTTTCTTTATATTTATTATTTCTTTAAATTTGTGTAATAAAAATAAATAAAAATTTAATTGAAAAAGCACTCAGTTACTCGTACTAATTAAAACTCATAATTTCTCTGTTTTAAATATAATTGGGTTATGGGTCAAAGGTTTCTTTTTTGTTATTGGTGTAGAGCAAAACAAATATATAATAAAATGTCATTACAGTTTTAAATTGTTGCAAAGTTAGTATTATATGTCAGTAATATTATTGCATTTTAAAAACCATGTGCTCGGTTCAGACAAGTCAACTTTTCTTGAATAGCTTTTTCAGTTTGAGAGAGGGTAAAAGGAAATTCGTTCGAAATTATACATATGAAGTTAGCTGCAAATGGCATAAGTAAATGAAAGTTGATGAAACAAGTTTCTTTGTAGGAACATGAAATCAACTTCAAAATAGAAATTGAAAAGAAATTGATCAAAAAAAGTTGACGTGTCTGAATCGGGACTTATAAATATGGTATCCCAAAGTGATTAAAAATCTTGCCAAATACGTTGTGTGTGCACAAATTGTTGATAGACCAATGACAAATCACTTGAACGTAATAACTAGTTTCTAACTGCCCGAAAGTTAGTAAAATAGCTATTTGTATTACCATATTGTTATCTGTGTTATCATTTCATTAGTTAATACACACGAAAGAACGATGAAAGTAAGGTGGAGAGGTGAAGAAATGCTCTCTTCAATTTTCCTGTAACCTACAACAAATCTTAATCTTACTTTCATCTTCCCTTCGTGTGAATTAGGCTATTGATGCTTAACATACGATATCAATCAATAACTATCTGCATTACCATTTCGTGGTCTGCTTTATCATATCGTTGGGACTCAACACACGATATTCGCTGTATGAATAATCGCCCAAAGTATAATGTGTGATTGCAAAGAAAAAAACAAGTTGGGCTATTGTTCACAACAACAATTCTTCACTTTTGTTTGGGTGATTCGACAACATTTGACATGTCAAATCGTTCAATAATTTTAAGGAATGTTCATTTTGGTACTTGGGGCTATTGGAACTTGAATGATTATTCTTATAGCCTACGATTTTGCGCTCTAATTGCATTATCATTTTATTGTCTATATATTATTATTATTATTATATATATTTTTGTATTCAATACACGAATTTAATCAACGAATTCATTACAAGATGGCCCTCTTAGCTCGTATGTTCATCAACTATTTCATCTTGACTCATTTTCCTTGTCCTTGCAGCCAACAATATTTGACAGCGTTGCTCAGGAATGCAGAAATTTACTTATTGCTTGTTTTATTGTTGTAGAAAAGGGCCACCTTATAATGAATTTGACTTGCTCTGTAACTCAAAGCGATACAGAACAACCTCCCGCATTGATATGGTAATTTTTAGGCAATAGCAGGGCAAAAATATTATTAAACCCAATATAACATAGGAGATGTGGTAATAAGACTGTTCTTTCCCAAAACTATTCCTAAAATTAACTCTGTTCGCTATCGATTAACGCGTGTTTAATTTATATTATAAGTTGGCAATACTGTAGAAAAATTCATTGAACAAGGGAATATAAAAAATATTTTTAGTATTTAAAGAATCTTTCATATGGTGAATCATTCTTTCTCTCAGAGAAACACTGAATTAATTCATTCTCTTCATTCACCTCTCACCTTTTGAATATGACATATGTACATTCATATGTTTCAGAATGAATGAAAATGTTTTGTTTACTATGGATGCAAAAAGCATAGAGAAAGAAGTATTGTTGAAATAAGTTAATGCTTATTAAAATTAAATAAAATGATATGGTGCAGTGATAAAAAGATTATTTATAATATAAAAGCAGTGCATATATTGAATATTTTTCTTCAAATTATAAACACAAACTTGTAGTCTCAAAATTAGAAGAAGGAATTAAAACAAAAGTGTAAATTGAAAGGTGAAAGATATTGAAATGAATTACTGAATTATTTCATTTTTTCATTTGAAAGAATCATTCAGTTGAATTAATTCATTCACGAATGACTCTCTCTCTGGGTGGGATGACATCTCTTACGCTGTCGTAGTTGCCTCTTAAATACGGTCAGGCTTGCAGTTTTGCTGTTTTGCCTTCGAGTTTTGCGTCTCACCTCGTTTGGCTGGTAACGCTGTGATAACGGGATCAATTACGGTTCTGGTGCCGTATTTCACAAAACATTGTGAAAATATCAATGAAATAATAAACATCAAAAAAATTGTGAAACGTGGGTAGCAAATAAAATCAATAATAACGGTGTAATTTTTAAGGCATGGAAAAATAACCACAAACTGACTTCACTACATGATAAAGGATTAAAAAAAGACACACATTTTTTAGTTTTACTCAAAGTCATGCACTTTTTCTCGAAAGATTTGGGGTCTTGGTGACACTTTTGCAAAACTTTATCATTTTCTCAGGCTCATATCTTGCAAAGCGTTTGGAATTTTGATTTAGTTTTTGAAGCAAAATTGTAGCCCTTATCCTTAAGAACAAAAGTCGTGTACATCTGCAATAAAAGAATTTTATATTCGAGGTCAAAATTGTAAAAACCTATAAAAAAAATCGATTTTTTTTAACTTTATCTTCTTATTTAGGCCCGTAGGTAATAAACCCTTTTAAATTCAAGGATACAATTAACCACAAAAATGTAACTAAGATCTTAATAAACAAATGTTTAAAACATATGAACTTTCTAGGAATGAGTTTTAACGTAGTTTAGATATTTCGGGCCCTTGGGCAAAACAAAACAACACGTGTCTCTGTTTTGTTTTTTATCCCATATCACGTAGGGAAGTCCGTATGTGGTTATTTTTTTCATGTTGCACTGTGTAACTCAGGAGGAATTCAGGTAATTGCTTTCCTAAATGAAGATGTACACAGCATTAGGCTTGTGAAGGAGGCCTCTTCATAAATTGTTAGTGACATTATATCTTAAGATCATTCAAGTAAATCTCTTATCCTTCGAAGGTTCGAGGGAGATGGAGTAATTTCAGAAATCAGATCAGAATTTATTTTTGCCACAGAATTTTTGACGTTCATCCTGGAAATATAATTAATTAATTTTTTTAATTTTAAATTATAATAGCTTTATTATTATTCATCGATTTTGATAATACCAAATGAAATTTGTAAAAGTCATAGTGAAAGATATTACAGTAATTTATTTTATTTATTTAAATTTAAAAATCAATTTAATGCTTTATCTTTTCATACTGTTGTAGTAGTTAGGAGCTTTAACGGCTTTAAACATTCAATCTTGACTTAGTAACAATTTCCACTTTATCTTCGCCCTTATCGACACCAAAATGCAATTGATCGCTGCGTTGATAGGCCCACGACATGCGTCTAGAAGTGAAATATATGCCCAGATTTCCATTCACATCAATATTTATCACACCGGCAGTTTGATTAAAACGTGCTGTCATTTCATTTAACACCTTTTCAGTAGCCTCTTGGGCACTCAAACCACGTAGTTCACTAAAGCCAAAATTCTAGAGGCTACATTATAGCGCATTATAGTTTCACCTGACCGGTGGCCGAGACACAACCGGCAGCATTGTCAGCATAAGGTGCCGCCACCCAATAACGATGAATCGCCTATGCGACCAGCCATTTTGCCCGTTATACCGCCTGTAGATGTAGCAGCAGCCACATTACCAAAAGCATCAATGGCAACTGCTCCGACCGTGCCGGGCGAGGCCAATGATGCTTCTTCCAAAAATTGGCTAACATTTGCATAATTAGTTTTGAATTCATCTAAAGCCTTTTTGGCATTTTCCGTTACCAAGGCCCCTTTGGGTAGTATTTCAAAACCTTCAGTCTGGGCATAAGCCATGGCACCTTCTCCTGCCAAATATGTGTGCCTAGTTTTATCCATTACACTGCGAGCTAATGATATGGGATGCATTATATCTCTGGCCACCGAAACGCAGCCAGCATTAAGATCATAACCATTCATGATGGCTGCATCCATTTCTATATTGCC
>BGZK01003917.1:0-18002 GCA_005406025.1 Eumeta japonica
AATAACTAAAAGCAAAAAGTAAAATAAAGATAATTTTAAAAGTTCATGTTGTAATGATTAAGGAAGGCACTATAAACAGTCGAATGAGCTTAATATAAAAGCATTCTCATTCATCAATAAAATACTTTAATATAATTTCAATTTATTATGAATTTGGCGCATACGCCAGCAAACCAACTCTTTTCCAAGTAATATGGTTGAATTAAACCGGAAAGCCTGAAAAAGCTAAATTTAAAATATTATAAAATCGACGATAAATAACAAAATAAAATTAATATGTATTACAAAACGAATAAATTTTTGCAAACTTTCCAAGGCAGTTCACAAAGCTAAGATTATTGTTAAAAGGAAGAAAAATTTAAACATGTGCACATATAGTAGTCATCCAAGTGCTCAAAATTCATAATTATACCGGTCTGTGAACATTTAAAAATTAGACGTATATGTAAGTATCTTTATCAATAAATATTTAAATATAACTTAAACCCATCTTAATACAGTTATTTCCAACCATATTCTTATACTTATACAAGCATTCCAGTAGCCATTCTGTGATCAAATTCAACTAACTAGTCATACCAAATCGTATGTTTGTTAAGAGATCGTATAAAAAATCTGTTTTGAAAAGCCCATTTCGAAAATAGTATGTTTAAAAATCACATAATTATGGTTGAATTTTATAACAATAAGCAGTTTGGTATGAAACGATAATGTCTTAATTGAGAATGGTTAGTAGAAGTCGACTTTTAGAAGTGCTATAACAATAACATAGAAAATTTTTCCCATTCATGCCTTATCTTAAAATTAATATAGTCTGATCTTAACAACACTAGTATGGTTCCCTTGAATATGGTCACCTCAACCATGCTTTTAATGCTAATTTTCTTGAGGAAATGTGATTATCGTGATTAACTATTAAGTTACCTATACAGGTTTTACACAGCTTTTACACCCCTCTCCAAGAATATACATATGTACATAGGTGTTATTGAAAATGTAATACTAAATTTATAGTAATAAATATGTAGATTCTTTGCAATCAGGTTACCACACAATTTAATGACTTTTATTGATTTGGAGTCACATCCCACTTTACTGTAGGCTTGTTTACGTTTCAATTAAAATCAACTGAGCGATATTTATAAAGAAAGGTTTAGAAATTCCACTAATCAAAGCTTATTTTTCATAATTTTATTACAATGTGAACCAAAATTATGTTTAAAATATTAGAAATTAATACAAAAATTGCTGCATTTTCCCTTGCTAATAGCCCACAAATGTATTTGCAATAACTAGATTTGGCAACAGTGCAAAAAGTCGCAGTTAAAATAGGGAATAAAATTTGTATGAAGTGTTTTCAAAATATAGCCGATAGAATATTTTTAATACCACTGCTTCTGGCATATGTTTTGGAAAAAAACTACATTTTATGGAACTTTTATTGAATGCGAACAATACTGCAATAATATTTTGAGTGCCCCATATAACACTTTTAGCAACATATTTTTCAAAAACAACAATTTGCGCGTGAGTATTCACGCTTTCACGGGAAAAAGTTGCAAGAGGTAAAAACAGATATAAATCGATCTATGTACATAAATTAATAGCCGTGCGATTTCATACACGTACATACTTTGAAGAATAACAGCCGAACGTTGTTATTATTTTTGCTTCAAGCGACGTGAGCCATTTTGTGCGATACAACAATAACAAACTTTTTTCAGCTAAGTTCTCATACAAAATTTGATAGATTGAAATGGAACTAAGGCGCAAGGATGACGATAGTTCACATGACGATTCTGCATTATCAGTTCACTGCATTGAATTTTGTGGCACAACAATTGATTTGAAAGGATCTTCACTAGCATAAATCAACTACAAATATCACCTTGAGTCTAGACAACTATAAACCTTTAAAGGAAAATATATGGCGCTTGTTTCATCTGGTTAAATTTAAAATAATATTTATATATATTAAAAATTTCCAAGTTTCTTTCCAGTTGGTTTTGCAACTAATGCAGAAAACAAAATCATTTGTTTGAATTAAAAAACAAAAAATTAAATAATTGAGAAAAGTTGTGAACGACGACGACCTTTGTAAAAATACAAACAGGAACAGCAAATAGGTATGTATATATGTATGTTTTTTCCTCTTAATTTTAGTTTGTTTTTCTATTAAAAATTTACTATCTAATTCCAGTTCTCATTTGTGTGTCATTTACTTACGTCACGTGATTTATGTTATTTTTTTTGCTATTCATTTAAAAACAGAAACTTAGTTACACATCAGCGTAGGGTATTTAAAACACAATTAATGCATTTGCATTATGCAGTATGTCTCTTTCAAACATGCATTGATTCGTTTGTATGTGCAACCATGAACTCATAATCCAGTACAAACAAAATATAAACGCCACAAGAAAAAGAAAAGCCACGATTGAAACCCGATTGCTGGCTGGTTGGCTGGATGAGGTAGAAATTGTGAATACATACATAAATGTTATTTTAATTTTGCACAAAACTACCAGGGTCTGCTTAATGACTGATTGTCTAAGAGACAGACTAACTAACTAACTATGTGGCAAACTAGACGACCGACTAATGTTAACAAACACAGGCTATAAAAGTAAGTTGACTTCGGATGCACGTTCACAGTTAAATGTGAACGCGCTTTTAAACTTAACGGTGAATTTCGGGAAACTCATAAGAAAATTCAAATGAATACTTATTCAAAACTATAAAAATATAACAAAGCACTAAAATAGTACATGCATACTATTTTTATTACAATCGTGCTATAATAAATAAAATAAACTATTGTGTAAAATTCCTACAAATTAAATAACTTGAGTGGTACAATTTATTTTTGCTTTGCTATTTGAATTTGAAAAAGAGAAAGAAAACCAAAGCACTCGATACTGAAAAATGGCTTTAGAAATGCTTAAAGATCCAAATTTTATATCACCCAGCAGTGTTTTCTATTTTTTATTATTACCAACTATTTTATTGTGGTTTCTGTATTGGCGATTATCTCGGCGACATTTATACGAATTGGCCGATAAACTACCAGGACCCAAAGGATTACCAATTGTGGGTCATTTGTTTGATGTGCTGGGACCAGCTTCGTGTATGTGATAATAAATGCATAAGCTAGATAACAAAAAGTTTTTATTTACTAAATACAATATCTTATAATCTACTTACATGTATTTTAAATTAAACATGTACGGATTGTGTGAAAAATTAATGAGCATAAAACGTATAATGTGTTATGGAGAAAAGGATATGTGTATGTGTACATACTCGTATGTATTTTAAACCAGATCGTTCTACATACAAAAAGTTCTATCAAACACGCTCTAGAATCAAGGATATAGCAATAAAGTTTCTAAAACAAGAAAAAACTCGTTGCCACGCCCTAAAATACAGCACTTTTTGTTTCTCACAGATAGTCCGATCTCATTATATTGCATATCATTGTTCATGGCTTGACTTTCTACTTAAAAGTAAATTAAAGATCCCCATAATGTAAAATTTTTGCACATGGCAGGGAGCTCTTCCAAAATTTAGTATGCCTTCCTTTTAGAGTGTTCATTTAAATTTTTTATTCCTGCTTAAAATAACTAACATTCTGAGAATTCTCTGATTCTTTGTTTCCATATATAATCATTTATTTATTTGCTTATTTTATATCACGTTATTTTGCTTTCAGAAATTTCGTTATTTGAATATTTTAAATAAAAGAGATAATAATTGTAATATATATTAGGAATAAAAAATTGCATAACGATTTTACAGTCCAATAAATAGAGAACGTTAAAAATAAAGATCCACTTACTGCTGCTACCGCAGCGAATCTGATATTTCATAAATAATTAAGAAAAAAACTTCTATGGTCACCACAGGCTTTTGTAGCTATTTCAAGAACTTGATTTCACATATGGAATTACAGGAAATTTTTTCGATTCCACTGAATTTTTCTCTGCGGTAAAAAAATATTAAAATAATTATAAGCATCATGGTCTTGAGTTCGGGTGAGTGTTAAATGCACTCTGAAGTGGCGTTTCAAAAACAAAAACTCAGCCACGAGCTGGGCTTGAGCTCCTGATGAATGAGTGGATAGAACACCAGCCCACCGTTACGATGTCGAAGATTCGATTTCTGCCACAGGCTCTGGGTGTTTCTGCAAATAAGCAAAGAGCTTTGCAGTGAAGTGCTTGCTTATTAAATAGCTAAAAGAAATTAGCTTTTATTAAACACTAGTAATTATTGTTTATTTTTACTGCCATCGTTACTTTGTGATAAATCTCGTCCCTAAAGTACGCCAATTAATTTCTAGCTATTTATTTATTTGTTTATTAAATGTGTATTATTATAGCTGAATGATTACAAAAAATCAAATTTTTTCAGCATAGAAATAAAATAATAATAGCTCACTGCACACGCCTGGCTGTATCGTATAATCATTAGGGAGACAACTGTAAACATAATTATTATTAAGTGCTCCAAAAGAAAATTAATAAAAATATTCGCAAATTTGTTTATTTTTTACTTTTTGTTAGTGGTTAGTTTGTTGTGTGTGTTTGTCTCTATAAAAGTGTTAAAGGATGCAGCTGGACTTGTTAATTGGGCCAATGTATGTAGATAAATTACGTTACCACTATTCAAAAATTACAAAATTTCCAAAATTCAAAAGTTAACAAATTTTAAAAATCTGGGAAATGAAATTTATGCCAGTAAACTTATTCTGTAAATCACTAAAGCTAAATCTGCATCGCTAAAAATCTCTAAATTCTAAATTAAAATACCTGAACTAGGATTGAAAACATAATGCTGATGCTTAATTTTATATTTTAACAACTTTCAACCGAAATCACGGCATTATATATACAGCATAAAAAACTATGTTCCAACTTATTTACTACTATCCTTCTTCTATGAACACATCGGGTAACAGGTTTTAAGCCTTGGTGATATGTGTTTTGGGGTATAGAAGCTTAAAAGCATTGGTTATCCCATCTCAGGGAACTTTTAAATGAGAAGATCTGCCAATCACGGTTGAAGAGCCGTACGTGCAGAAAAGTGGTGGCGGTTGAGTAGCGTAAAATCATTGCAGAAAACTATCTGTTTATATGAGACTGGAGTTCGCAGCAATGCTTGCTACCGCTTATCGTAGCGCTAATAAGCTATTAAATTTACTTTTCTTGTCTCTCTTAACAAATGCTAGTTGCTACAATTAAACACAATCTATTTTCTCAAGTTAATTTGGAATTTTTTCAATTTTAAATTGAAATTCTCGATTTCACATTTTTACTATTTCAGGTCAGAAAATCTTAGTTGTTTTGATCAGGTTTTCAGTCTCTAGAATGCCTCAATTTCACTTGGAATTGTATAAATATTAAGTGAAATAACGGTGTGGGGGAGGGGCCAAAATTAACTGTTTATAATAAGTTAAAGTAAATGACAAAAATAGTAACATTATAACCACAAATACAGCTATAATATCAAAGTAGTATTGGAAGTTTTTCAGCAAAAAATTTTGACATATGGAAGCACTAAAAGGCCTTGAAAGCAATACATTGCTTCTGTAAGAACAAATGATTCTATAAGAGCTGCAAAAGTGCACTAAAATAAACTTGGACTTACATACAGGCGATAAAGAAAATATCTTTTAAGATTTATTCACCTATTTTAAATTTTACATTACAGAAGTGCTTCTCAGAAACACTATCGTAAGGTAGAGACTAAAAATATGATATATTTATTGCCATGTATAAATGCATGCGTGGCAACATAATGTAACCCTTCTAGGTGGCTCGTCATGAGCAAAAATCATGCCCTTCTTAAAGCGCTACGGCAAGTGATTCAGTTATTGCGTCTCCCTTATAAAAGGCTTCCAGACCAGCACTAATTTTGCTGGGTGGTTAACCGGTAACCAATTTTAAAGAGAAAGCCTTAGAGTCATTTTGTAGGATTGCTCTCCAACTCCTATCTGAAGATTGTATCGATACCACCGGGATCGGTGCAATACTTGCGGACTACCAAGCACGTCCAAAAGCAAGTTTGCTTAGAATGCGGTAGCTTTTGGAGAAGTCATTTTGTAGTCACTGGTCACACATATCAACTTAGGTTGGTATGTACTTCCAAGAAATTCTTAACATATCAATTACAATTAATTATGAATTAATTTAATTTTAATTAATTGATCCAGTGGAATATCATATTTTGGATAATTTAATTAGCAGCTCAACTTCGTAATATTTTTTGCGCCAATACATATCGAATGCGCGCATTCAAACAATTATATGCTGATTCAACGAACGTTTATTTTTTCCAATGCAGCCTTTTCTACCGTAGCATTAAATTAAAATATAATCGGAAAAATAAATCAACAAAATAGATTACATTTACCCTAAGTAATGCACATTTAATACATTCTATTTTAGCTGTTTTTAAAACTGTTATACGTAAAGTGCAGAATTCCACACACGTGGCCAAAATGTGGATTGGACCAAACTAGTCATATTTATTTATGATCCAGAGATGTCGAAATTTTACTTAGCAGCCAAGTGTATATTGATAAAGCATCAGAATATAAATTTTTAAGCCATGGCTAGAGATGGGCCTCATAAGTACAGGTAAGTGAGCATATGTACATTTATCCATTAATTTTTATGCACGATTCTTTCTGTAACCGATCTTTTGCTGTAATAGTGTTATAACTCAAAATTTAAATTTTCAGAATGAATTATGCAGAAATGTACCATATATGTGATAAAAAAATATATATATATATATATATATATATATATATATATATATATATATATATATATATATATATATATATATATATCTATGTTCATCGTTATGAAGTATGCAAACAAAATGTTGCTATACACCATATGTGGCACCGGCCATGAACCATTTTACGAGATAGTGGTCTAAAAGCATAACTTCTCGATTGAATTAGAATTTCAGCAAACCTTCTAATAATTTAGCAAACTATTTCCAATTGATTATAATAATTACTTATTTATTTTCTGTGAGATTTCTTTTGATTTAAAATTTTCTAATGGAGATAATGAGTATAAGGTTAAACATTTGAAAGTTAGCTTCAAAGGATTTTCAAGTCTAATGACGATTAAGGTAACTCTCATGAAATATCAATATATCAACGTGCTAAAAAATTGCTAAAATTAAGTAGATTTCATTTTTTATTTAATAATAACTTATTTTGTACCTTAATATGTTTCGGTTAAATTTTTAAACTAGCGTTGTCAAAATTAGGATTGCAGAAATGAATTTTATCCCGTTGCCAAGCAACACTAATTCAGCCCATCACTATTTAACACTATGCCAAAAGCAAAAAAAACTTTGGTTGCTCACTGTATTTTTGCTTTGTCCTATATATAAAAAAAAATCATAAAATTTTCAAATTCTAAAATTCTAACATTTTTTCGTAAATGTCGATCACAAATTTAAAACGGCGTGGCAGATTTTATTACGTAATACGGCAAAATTTTTGAATTATGTTTAAATAATTAAAAGTTTTAAAATTAAGAAAACTTCACTTATTTTTTTCAAAATTTTTAAAATTTTAGTTTTAGAAATTTTTAAAACTAAAATCTATTTTTTGGTTTTATTTGTGGAAAAGCTATCATTTATTAAAAAATGGGTAAATGTTAATTTTATAAATTTATTCTAAAATACCCACTTTGTTCAAAACACTTTTATGTTTTTTTATTATTATTACTAAATAGTGCTGGTGTAGTATTGAGTATTAGGGTTTCGAGTAGTGAGTACTAGTTTGTTTTTGAATAGTCAATACCAAAAGTAGCTGCTCAATACTTACAGAGTTGTTTTTTAACCAAAGTTAACGGATATTTTAACAAAATACTGCTATGTCTGAAAATTAGCCCTGATCAATTCACAAATTTCATATTATAATAGAAAAAGAGAATAATGGTAAGGGAAAATACTAAAAATTAATTATATTACTAAAAATAAAACAAAATAAAATGATTTAAAAGAAACGTTGTACGGCATCATTAAGTTGAAGTCACCAACAACATGTTTATAATTTTCTTATTCAAAAACACCGTTAAAAGTATTGAGTACCCAAAGGAAAAGTATTGGATATCATTGAGTAACGAAAAGTAATAAAGTAGAATTCAGCAGTACTATTACGAAAACAATGTTATTCTCCTATATGCTGCAATAATTGTTGATGCGTGTGATATTTCTTGCAGCAATATCACATATAACAATAAAAATTTACTCTACCGTAAGCAAACCTGTTTCCTAAATATGTGTTTGACTTTTTCTTAATTCTACAATAGTCAATTTAGGAGAAATGTGCCAATATAGACTAAATTAAAACTCTTTTGTTTTCCTATCTTATTTAACTGACTGAAAGCAATGTAATTGAAGAAAAATTTGAACTCGTTTTATGCTTAAACACTTGTTTAGTTTACTAACTATTGAGTAATGCAGTAATAAATAATAAAAATGACTTAACAATATAAAATGTTTGCATTTGTACACATGTTTTGCCTGCACACACTTTTGAATAACAATGCGAATCCTAATTGAAATAGAATAAAATAATAATTCATGCTTTTCATTGTAAACATTTTTCCAGGTCACAAATGGCGTTCACATCGCAAATTGATTGCACCCACATTCCATTTAAATGTTTTGAAGAGTTTCATTGATCTTTTCAATGAAAATTCACGCAATGTTGTGCGCAAACTTCGGGCAGAAGATGGCAAAACTTTCGATTGTCACGATTATATGAGCGAGGCAACTGTTGAAATATTATTGGGCAAGTAACATTTATTTATTATTATTATTGTTTGGCATTTAAATTCTATTAAACAATTTTCAATGGGTATTAAAATGTACGCACATAAGTATGTAAATGTGTTAATTATTTCCTCTATGTTTAGTTTCCAATATTTAGTAATGAGTATTCTCACACTTTTAGTACTTGTTGCATAACTAATCAGCCGACAAATGTCCTTGATTCACAAAAATAATAAAAATGTATGTTAATGACATTGTCCGTTATCTTATATACTCAAAGTATTTCCATGTTTGAATTTGGTAAAATGCCAAATATATAAATTAATTATTTAGTTTCGTAGACAATTGCAATAAATTTAAAAAAATGATATATATATATATATATATATATATATATATATATATATATATATATATATATATATATATATATATATATATATCAAACATTTTCCAATTTGTATGAGCAAGTGTGGAGCTATTGTGAATTATCAGGCAACATAAGTAAATAGGTATTTAAACAAACTATTTGAATGAATTAAAAATCTTCAATTCCATTACATTTGAATATTTGTTTCACTTCGTGTAACTCTGTGATTTTGAGAAATTTTCTTTTTATTGATATGTATAGCATTAAAGAAAATCAAACGAAGAAAATATTAAATAATCAATGTGTGAGTTTTGATGGACAAAAAATTCGAAGATTATTAGTGTTCTAGGCTGGGTAGGCGAGGAGAGCAATAACACTATTTCTGATGTGTTTCTGCTTAGGATTTAATTAGATGTATTTTATGTAGCGTTTTATTGTAACTGTCAAATGATAAGGAGGGACATCTGAGCTGGCCAGCGTAATAACTATTTCTCACAGCTGGCATGTAAAATATATATTTTATTAAGCTTCTATCAAGCAAGTAATTAATCATATTTTATTTTAGTGCATTAAAATTATAAATATTTTCATTAAGCCAATGAAGATTTCTAATTTCTTTAATGGCAGGAATTTAACTTCTTCTAATGAAGATTTTCTCGGAATAACCACCGAAGCTATTAATCTTATTAATTGCTTTATTCTGATATTATTTGTATTGAGGATTCAGTAAATGTTCAGCTTAAGATCTTTTTATAAAAACTATAAATAAAAATTTAACTTTATTTTGGATATTTCCAACAATTTTTTGACATCGTCAGAAAAAATAACAAATTATTTAATTATAAACAAGATATTAAAAAACATTTTTAATTTAAAAAATTTCAAAAGAAAACTTCAAGAAAATATCAAACATTTGTTATGCAACCATTTTAAATATATGTTTTACTTCAAAACCCAGTGTTAACATATGTTGCTCGTAGAATAACATTATTAAGAAGTCTTTTTAAAATAATTTCGAATCTAAACTAACATACCTATACAACTCATTCTATATTTTCTTTAACTAGATATCTATAATTTTGTCTTAAAGTCCCAGTGACTACTTTAAAATTAATTTTTTCTTTTACTGCTGTGTTAATATTTCTAGCATTAATCGTTTCTTATAATTACTTACTGTTCGCAAATTGAAACATTTTCAAAGTGAAGGTAATGATTTAGTCTATCGTAATGAGATGATAAAGCTGTCTTCTATGAATTAATATGTCTACATTTCTGGTCCGATTTGTGCCCTGCAATCCTAGTTTTAAATTATTCTTTGTGCTTCCTATATATACTTTATTACAATTCTCCAGGTCTTTTCCTCTACAAGGAATTTTGTAAACTAAATTTGATATGTCCCATTTTTCAATATTGTCTAGTTTTACTATCAACTTATCTAATTTATTATAATTCTTTAAAGCAAATATCTAAAATATGTTAGATGTAGTTAATCTTCTGTTGAACCTGGTATTTATGTTGGATTTGTAAATTTTGCGTTCTAATAAATTGGCAGTATTTCAAATATTTCTATTTCTAAGCTGAACATTTACTCAATCATCTACACCTAAGTGCAAAAGAAAAGATTTTAAAACTCTTTAGAGCACTGTAAAATAGAAAAATATAATTTTTCACATTTTGCAACTTAATTTAAAAAATATAAAAAATATATTTTGACCATTATTAGTTTGAATTGAAAAACCCGCACAAATATGTTGCACAAAAATGTTCAATATGGGATAGTATCACTTTTCACATTTATGTCTATTATTTTATTATGCAAATAAGAGTTCTTTCTTACTATTTTGGATCAAAAGACCCTTAGTTGTTTTTGCTAGTCTTTCAGCACGTCTATATCGCCGACATTTCGCTGATGCTACTCAGCTCGTCAGTGACTTGAAAACCTTGTTGAAAATAATGTTCAAACATTTACTTCATATTCTATTATTTCAATTGAAATAATGAGAATTTAAAACATTTAAACACATTTTCAAAGACAAAAACAACTTTTTCTGTATTGCTACTGTATTTACTTTTCTTTGAAAATGTGTTTAAATGTTTTTAAATTCTCATTATTTCAATTGAAATAATAGAATATGAAGTAAATGTTTGAACAATATTTTCAAAAGGTTTTCGAGTCTACTGACGAGCTGAGTAGCATCAGCGAAATGTCGGCGGCATATAGACAATCTGAAGGACTAAGGCAAAAACAACTAAAGGGTCTTTTGACCCAAAATAATAAATTTCAAATGAAATTGCTTAATAGCGAATAAATCATTTTTCAATTATTAGTTCTTTCTTACTTTAATTTTTCTGTAAAAACTTCTTAATTAAAAAAAAAAAAAAAATACAAGGTATACATAAATTTTATTTGTTTTAGATTGAAATCGTAAGTTCTATTTACAATCTAGTGCATTTATGATTGTAAAATTATGCAATTGAAAATATTTTCTATCGACTGTGAATGCCCGCTCTTATTTCAGTTTAATCTACAAGTTGTAGAAGCAATAAATCTCTCTATTTTTCTCTGATTCTACTGCTAGTTGTTGGCGTTGCATTTTAATACAAGAGAAGCATTTGGCATATATACATATGTATATGTAATAACCAAAATTTATAAATAAAAATACAAATAAATCCTGTAAAAATTTGCTTACAAGTAACAACAACTAATTACTATTGCATAACGTTATAAAAATAATCACAAAAATTGTCTTTCTGTTTCAGTATTTGTACAAATTTATTTTTTTTTTTAATTTTCCAGAGCTCATTGGAGCTTGACTACTTTTATTTATATTTTGTTCGTTGAGGATCGACGTCACACCACAAGTTTTTGGTTTTCTATTTGTTTCTTCTTTTGATGAAATTCGCACGTTACTGACACACGCTCATGCAGCTAAATCAGGTTTTCTTGGTAACTTGCAGATGGTTAAATATTTCTTTGGCTCTTCTATGTAGGCCAAAGAAATGAAAAGTCCGCAAATTGTATGGTTTGTTGGCTGGACGCAAAGTTAAATACAAAAATGTATATAATATAAAATAAATAGTTTTTGTTATGCAATACACATTTGTAGATATTTGCAATTTCTTCTTTCTGTAGCCGTTACAGCGTTTCTTCTTAACAGAAGCTTAAAAACTTGTGGGGTCAATGTAACCACTGAAGTAGGGGTTCAGTTTGTTTCAGGTAATTTTATAAATTAAAAACTTAACAGCTTACTTAAAAAGCAATATTTGGGTTAATGGTAAAATGACTTGCATATTTTTTCAATATTTTAATACGTGTGTATGTAAGTGCATGCAAATAACCATCGTAATATGAATCCATAAAACCAAAGTATTATTGAACAAATTTCTCTGTAGTACCTAAACAAATTCTGTTAAAAACGTTTTTCCAACTTTATTAACGTTGGGATATTACACTTAATATCCTGTAAATTGTTTCATTCACACACATGAGCAGATGATTTATAATAAAAAATTTTACCCGAAAAAGTAGAAAAACACAAATATCCAAGTATTTACGGTGTTATTCATCTATTAAATTAAAACTGAAACAGGTTTTTGTAATCGCTTTTACTCCCAATCTTTATTTATTTTTAATAAATTCGGTTCAGTTCAGTTTGGGACTATTAAGTTCTTACTAATACTAACAAAGAAATATGTGTAAATAAGCCATTGCTTTTAGACAATCTTGCTAATCAAATTGGAAATAAGTGCATGAACTAAAAGAAATACGATTTTGTGCAGCTAAAAGGCAAAGAAAAATATTTCAACAGAAATCAGTTTTAATATCGATTGTGTTGACCGCTTGCGCTCTAGTAAAACTTGCATGCTTATTAAGCTCTTATTTGAGAATGTTTATGGAATATTTTTTCAAATAAGCCGTTTAATAAACGTAAAATAATTTTTATCATTAGAGCCCTTAAAATTCTTTTGATAAAATTTTTTTTTATGTAATTTTGCATTTTAATAAGTTTATATATAACCACTATTTTAATTTAGCATTTTATGCACATCTTTTCAATGTCATTTAGCATTTCTTTTCAACATTTTCTAATATTTTACAATATTGTTGCGCTTTCTTCTGATTTTAGCTTGCAAAACATATACAAAACAAAAACTATAGTAAAACTAAAGATTAAAACTAATTTTAGATCGGATTACTTCAATATACAAGAAAAATACCGCGAAAAATTTAAAAAATAAACTAAATTTAATTATAACATAACCCTTGTTTTTTTTTAATTTACAAAAAAAATATTCTAATTTTGCAAAAACCCAACCACTCATAAAAGCCAATAAAATTGCCTGTGTAAGACAATATAAATCACGTTGATATTTTGAAAACTATACAAATTATGTCCAAAATCGTAACCGGTTCTGCTTAAAACCTTTTACAGATTTTTTTTAGTACAATTACTTCCGTTTGTGGTGATAACATGTTGAACTTTCAAGATATCGACTATTTAAAAAATTAACAAGTTATAAAACAAAATGGTATCGAGTTCTGCTACTGCCTTTTCTCGTTCTCTTGCCAATACACTAAAGCCCCGACTTGCGTTGTTAATGGGGACGGAGGTTAGCAAAATCGAATCACCTTTCTACATAAATAAACTGAAGTTAATTTATTGGGGAAAATATTCAAAACGAAACCAAAATTTTATGTTTTGATAAAGAAAAAACAGGTACAAATATATTTTTATATATTTTATTTACTTCAGGAAATCTCTTCGAATGCAATTTGAAAACTTCTAAGTGTACAGGCGACAATCTGTGCTACCAGAGGTTGTAAAAATGCTAAGACAAAAAATAAATGTTAAAAATGGTTATCCACAATGTTGCAGTAAAAAATTTAACCGTTTTTAGCAACGCAAATTGAACTGAAAACGAAGCAAATCAGAAATAAAACGACGCAAATTGGAATCAGAACGATGCAAATCGAATTTTTCCAGTTTTGAAAAGCGACGAAATTGAAACGACTCAAATCGGGACGACGCAAGTCAGACTCTAGTGTAGAACTCTTTGCTTTTTTGTTATAACTTTTTAATTTTTAAAATATCGGCTTGATTCTTTTTGCGTTTGATAAATAAATTTCTAGGTTTTAATTCAGAACGACCTTTTATGAATAGTACGTAAAAAATTTTGCGCTAAAAATGACCATGGGCTATATATAGCCTTTGCTTTTTTTGGAAAAATTACAGGAAAATTTGTTTTATTTTGCAGAAAATTAACACAAAATTAAAATAATTTATCTACTCAACGCAAAGAAATCATGACGATATTTAAAATTTAAACAAGTTATGAACAAAATGGTATCGAAATTTGCTTCTGCCTTTTCTCGTTCCTTGCCAATAGAATTATTTACTTTTGGTCATAACTTTTTAATTTTCAAGATATCGGCTTGTTTCTTTTTGCATTACATAGACAATTGCATTGGTCTTAGATCATAAGTTGCCTTTGGCAGATAAACCGAAAAATCCGTTTTCTGAAAAATTGCCATGGGCTAATTAACAATCCCTTTATTGAAAATCGTGAATTAAAGCCAATGAAAATGGCTAAAGATCTCTCAAAAATCTTTATATAAAAAACAACTGTAAAGGCCCCTGTCAAAATAATATAAGAAAAGTAGTTATACAAATTTCAAGTTTTCCTTTACTTTTATGTTTTTTTTTTTATTTTTTTTTTTTTTAATTTTATTGTGTTTTCAGAAAACTGCTATGGAGTTTGAGGAAAACTCAAGACAAATCTGGTTATGAATATGCCTTAGCAGTAATGAAAATGTGTGATATCCTTCATATGAGACACCGCAGTCTCTTCTTAAGAAATGAGTTTCTGTTTACACTGACCAAATACTACAAAGAACAAGGAAAACTTTTAAACATAATACATGGATTAACGAAAAAAGTTATCAAAAATAAGAAGAAAGAAGCGTTTACAGAAAGAGGCTCTCTGGCCAATACGAATGGACCAAAGATGGAGAATTAATAACGGAGAGTCTTAAATCAATAGCGTTAACGGCAAAATGAAAAGTCACATCGGTCGAAGGCTTGTCTTTGGTCAGGCAGAAGGCTTAAAGATGATCTGGATGTCGATGATAATGATGTAGGCGAGAAAAAAGACTGGCCTTTTAGATTTGTTGTTGGAAGTGCTCAAAACGGCGCCACTATATCGGATACAGAGATCAAGGAGCAAGTTGACACCATTATGTTTGGGGCATGATACAACCCGCGGCAGGTTCGTCGTTCTTTATCGTTAATGGGTATACACCAAAATATACAAGAAAGAGTTTTAGCAGAACTAGATGATATATTTCAAGGCTCAGATAGATCGTGCACGTTTCAGGATACATTAGAAATGAAATATTTGGAAAGATGTTTAATGGAAACTTTGAGAATGTATCCACCAGTTCCACTTATAGCGCGAGAATTACAAGGGACTTTGAAACTGGTGTCGAATAATTATGTTGTTATACCTAAGGAGCTACTATTACAGTGGCCACCATAAAATGCATCGTAATCCGTTGGTTTATGAAAATCCAAATACTTTCAATCCCGATAACTTTCTACCCGAGCGCCAAGCCAATCGTCATTATTACGCTTTTGTACCATTTCAGCGGGACCAAGAAGTTGCGTAGGTAAGTTATATATATTATGTCCAATTTTACTACAAATGGTTACCCTTTAACGACTTTTTAATCTTAGGTCGAAAATATGCCATGCTAAAATTGAAATTCTCTTGTCCACCATCTTGCGTAATTACCGTGTTTATTCCGACATGAAGAAGATTTTAAATTACAAGCTGATATTATTTTAAAACGTGAGGAAGGCTTTTCGTATTACAAACTACACAACCCTATTCCACGAAAATACTATTAATTTATCAAATACAACTTGTTTTAGTACCACTGTTTAACATTTTTATTTTTATTTGTCTTTATTTTATAACAACTGAATGATTTTATTATGCTCTAGCTATGTATGTATGTATGTATTTTCTACTTCAATTTTTAATATTTTTCGTTTATTATTTTTTTAAGTTGTATGTTTATGCATTTATTTAAGATATATTTTTGGGTAAAATTTAAAAAAATATGTATCTTCAAGCTCTATAAAATATGTACGAGTATATGAGCAATTGATAAATCTTAATGAATTTTTATTTGTTCATTTCAATGCGTAATAAACAACTTATTTCAAATTCTATGAATAACTTTTTAATTTTTTTTTTTTTCTTAATATAATGTTTTAGATATGTTTTTATACATCTTATAACTTTAAAATGGCATACACCTACAAGCATGATTTCCCTAATTAATCTTATTAGTTATTTGTTTGTTTTTTTTGAAAAGTTTTTCAACCAAATACAACGCGTGTATCAATTCCCTCAAATAACAGAGTGATCTATGCATGCGCATGGAGTACTCCATAGTTGAGTGGAGTATTTAAAAGTCTTATATTATGATGTCCTAGGACTAGACCACATTTCATAGGTGTACTCCCAAAACTACTTCCTGATGTACTCTATTATACTACTTAATGGAAGTACCACAGAGGATAGTTTTTAAATGAGCCTTTATTGATCCATGGAGCAATAAAGCTGCTCTATTTCATTTCATTAAATTTATTTAAAACATTTTAGACTTAAAAACTTTCCCGTATTACTAAGTTGTTGTAAAAAAAAACTTTAATGCAATGAAATGGTACATACTTGCATTACATAGGAATAATCCAAAAAGTACCCCTTTCGATTAATGTAATCCAATAATTATTTGTAGGTCTATTTACATAAAATAAATACATACGTTAAATTTAACATGGGTATGATATGCATATTAAGTATACGTATATTAATTGAATATTTTTAAGTAAAGAATGTTATATCAAAACTACCAAAACCAAAAAGCATAACCAGGTGCTTTCGGTTTATTGAGAATTGAATAAGTATAATTAAAATTGTTTTATTTTCATTATATGCAGATTTATGATAAAATATTTACAAAAATATATTTTTAGCAAATTTATAAAAGCCAATATTTTATAAAACTTACGTACTTCTAATTTCTGAAATTCAAACCCAAAATCAATAGTTACACTAAAAGATGATGTCAGAAGGGCTTAAGTTGGCATAATATAAATTTTATTTTGTCATATTGCATAACAATATCGAAGATGTCATTTCAAAGTCATAGTCAAACACTTCATAGGTACCTATTTCAAAAAAATCATTAAAGAAACATCGATAGAATCTAAATATTGATGAGGTTTGTAGTTAGGCGGTCATATATCACATCAAAAAATATAGTGGATATTCAAGGTCAGATAATGTTTTCATATTAGTTGTTTAGTGATATGAGTCAACACACATATTTACATATTTATGTAGCTACATACATATATACATGCATACGTAAAAATATGTTGTGCTATCTATATATGTTCGTGATTTTACAACTCGAGAATCACTCAACCAGTTTTCATTCTAACTTTCACTGATAGTTTATAAAAAAACAAATTTCTACGAATATGCGTTATATGCATTTTATCTTCTCCATATAAAATGTACATATTTTTTAATGAAAATAACAATTTGTCGGTATAAAAGGTTCGATTTGCTTGCGGTATCTAAGTTATTTAAACGTAAACATATGTTATTTTGGAGTGTATACATATATATAATTTAGTTTTAATTTGGATTTTATTTTAGCTAATATGTACATAAATACTAATGGTATTATGTTCCCCTATATTAACTTCTTATTAGACGAATTTCTATACAAATTTTTATAATA
>BGZK01003918.1:0-17988 GCA_005406025.1 Eumeta japonica
AAATTTTTACTATACAATTGTTGTATAGTAAAAATTTTTCCACATATGTAATGCGTTTGTAATCGGAAGTCTCAAGTCTAAACTAAAAATCCGAGTTTATTAAAGCTTGGATGAATACGTGAGTTGCTAAAATATGCACGGTTTTTGAATTGAATATTTTTACGATCTTATATTAAAATGGCCTATAAGAATGGTGGCATAAGTTATAATGATCACTAGGTAGATGTCCATATCAAAGTTATTGCAGAATTATCATTGGCATAATATGGAATAAATAACTCATACAATTGCGTTCTTAATAGCACCGAAATTGAGATAGTCAATTGATTTGTGATTATTTGTACAATGTTATGTTGTAAATATTCGGGCACCTTCGTTTGAATTAAAGTTAAAAGATTTGTAATAAATAAATTTATTTTTTCAAATATAAAGAACCTTGGAAAAATACATTTATTCGAATATGATAAATGCCATTTATAATGGACATACATAAATGTGCATAATGTTTAAATTTACATTAAGTGTTTTATTTTATTTAAATAGAAGGATGGGGTTTCAAGTATTCCATGAATAGATATTCACACGGCTTAGTACAACGGAAAAACTTGTCATAGCAACTTTCATATGTGTAGCGCGTTGAACTCTATCACATGACGTTACTTTCGTAGCACGTGTGTAGCACGCACTCGCCTACGGGCGCCCACGTAGGCGGTCCGCTTAGGAATCATATTCACCGTACTACGCCAAATATTAGGCTATTTCGTAGACACATTTCGAAAGGCTCCACGGCTCGGCGCATGAGATCCATAGATAGGCACTAGATTCGACTCCTGCGGGCCAATTCTGAACTAACATTAACCATCGCGTTACTTAAGCGGGCAATGTTTAATAGGTTTGAAACGGATACTTAACGCCCTGCACTTTCTATTATCTAGAGGTGATATTGAAATTTTGGTAAGTTAATATTTCACGACGAACTTTCTAATAAGATCTCAATACAGGTCGATTCTATCGTGGAGATGTAACAAGATACAGCAGATTGTACTGAAAATGAGTATTATGTGTCAAAATTGACTTTAAGCTCTGTCAGCCGCTGAACAACCCGTCCCAGCATTCTCACCAATTGAATGCTTGTAACGTTTTACAAGGCCTCAATGAAGATAGCCCATTAGTACATAGTATTGACCACCCAACATTTATTAGTTATATGTTCCTTAATAGCTTCTGTTTTAGGTTATTTTTACAAAATGTACGATTTGTATCAAATAGCTTAAAACATAACAATTCTCGTGTTTACAGACTGGTAACGTATCGATTGTCGGTCAAGCAAGATCAATTCTAATTAATTAAGGTCATTGACCAGTCACGTGCTAGAGGAATTCGGTTTACATTTTACCATCGGTTGCGTTAGTTGCTATAAAAGATGCATAAATAGAACACTTGCAAAGATTGCTGTATTTGTATAACTTTGAAAATATTTTTGAATCAAATTAAAAATCTAGATGCGATTGGGTGGGTTTGAATTTAAAGTAGTTGCGTAAGAGGCGGAAAGATTGAAAGGATATTTTTAATTGTGTAATGATTCAAGTTGTTTTCAATAAATACGCAACCGCATTTTGTGGCAAGTGTACCTACTATTTCAGATATTGTTTTACTGCGTGTAATAATTATTATAACAGCTCTTAAAATAACCAATATTGTACCTCTACCGTTAGCCACAATAAAAATATTGTACTGATGGTACATTTTTCAAATATTATTAATGGCATTTTAAAGGTACAAACAAGCATACGTGTCACTAGAGAATAGACATCATCGGCCACTACGGTGCAAATCTAGAATTCGCCATTAGGGTGCTGTGTCTTGCCGTACTAAGTCTTAAAGCATATCTTCAATCTATAGCCATCAATAGTATGTACAGTAAATAAATAATAAACAATACTAGGGATAGTATAAACGAAATAAAGAAAAATTTTGAACGAGTTTTATTTATTTTTATTTTATTAAAGAATAATTCGGCGCGGCACTGATCCGTCCATCCCCCATGCTCGACGATAGACGCGTGTCCCTCGAGACACGTTTGTAGTCACAAAAGGCAGTAATGGGGGGTTCCATATGGAAACAGGTATCGGAACATTTATGTCCATCGGTTGAGTTTCGGTAAGATTAGAAATCGTTGAACCGTTTTTAAGTTAGTGAATGTTTTTCCACACCAATCTAATGCAATTTCTTGAAAGATCTAATTCTATAACAACAAACGATAAGTTAATTTGACCACTTGAGTTTAATTAAAAAATAAATATTTTGTTAAAGTAACTCGTTTTGTTTCGAACTGATACGTTGTGGAGGCAGGTGGTAAGTCCTAATGTCCATATTGACGAGGAGACGACTCGTGTTAATCAATAAATAAATTTAGAAATGATTTCTTTGAATACGCGGCATATAGTATATATGCTGCGAAACAAAGCAAATGAAGTTTGAAATACATATATATTTTTTTGTGGGTTCGAATCTGCTTCAAATGTTTTCAAATGAACAGAATAAGATCTGTAATTTGTAGTTACGCATCGAGGATTTACTGACGGTCGCATGTGTTACGTAAAAAAAATAATAAGTCGCAAAGACTGTATTCTAAGATACCGTCTCAATCTACAACGAGGAGACGCAAAACAAAAACACATTAAGGACGCGTGCTCGGCGAAAAGAAAATTATAATTATAGGCTATACACGTAAATTACAGCATCACATCTCCGTCCCGTTTCCACGTCGAGGGTTTGTGTGAGCGCGAAAGGGACGGGCGATGTCTGTCGGTGCCGTTCCGTTCCGGGGAGAGGAATGATTTACATACATGGTCCGCTCACAAACACAATAACAAGGCTGAAGCGGAAAATCGAAGTTTTCAGAGCTTATACGTAGAGATTCAGCAGACGGACCCGAGCATGCATAATGGATATGCTGCGAATAGAGTTTTCATATACGTCGACTCTATTTGTCACGGAGAGCTGGAGTCGGCGGATTTTAAGTTGTCAGGATTCTTAGTATAGTTTAGTCGACTGATTTCGAGATTTATTCATTATTCAATAGAGGTAAGCAAATTTAAACAGATGCGGTAGCGCGAATCGAGAACGAAAATTGGCCAAGAAACAACATTGAAGTTTGTTGTTAGTGTTTCGTAGCTAGATCTTTGTTTGGTAGTTTTTAAAATTATCAAACATATAAACAAGACATCATTTTGTTTTAATAGTATTTTAAATGAATAATTAATATTCACTTTTTATTGAAGAAAAAATAATTAAAGAAACAAAATCGAATTGAAACGATATCATCGAGAATATGATGATATCGTTTCATCAACATTAAAAAGACTGCTTAGGACTGGAGGGGTTCTAAAATAAATTGTATTTTTTAAATATTTACTAATTATTTATTTAGTATTTATTTATTTATCGTTGGGGATTTTGGATGAACTCTGGCTATGAATAATATACGATTAATTTTCTTCTGGTCATATCCATTGCCAATCGCATGTTTCTGACTGATGACCATTTGTAATTTCGAGTATGAAATATAATATATTTCTGTACTCAATGACACCTTTCCAGGTCCAATTTTAATTTCGATTTAGTCCTATATTATCGGAAATATAAGTGTTTGCTATCAATGTTTTTAATATTGCCAGTTCACACTATTAGTTTACAAAGTTGCATTCGTTGGCGATTAAGTAAATCATTGTACGAAATTTCGTGGAGCGCCTCTACCGGTTACTGGATACATTATTTTAACCCCAAATCTCCTAAAATTATTTACGTAGTGGCTACTAAGGCTTTAGCGAAGTTAAACACACGTTGCAGTGTGAAAGGTGATAAGAAAAAAAGTGTGCGTGTAAAAACTTACATGGGTAAGAAGCGAATCTCCTTTAGGTTACATATGACACTTGTTAATGTATATTTTACTTGATGTTTAAATGATTATGTGGTTCTATACACATTATACACACATATTTCGCAGGTATTCGATCGTACATACATATTTGTAACCGTGAAAGGAAGACGTGACGGGCAAATGTGACGCTTTTTATATATAGCTATCGTTTTGTTTAATGTTTAAATAATTATTTGCTTCTACGCACACGTTTTTGGCAGTGAATCTGCATATAACTTTGTAATAATAATGTACCATATGCATTCACTTATATATACACATTTTTAGCTGTAACGGGAAAGCGTGATGGAAAAAGGTGACGGGCAAATGCAATGTTTTTTTTTTAACCGTACTAAATTTTTTTTCGAAATGCCTAAAGAAGTTTTATTTAGAAAAATAATAATAAATTTTTGGTTCAGTCACAGTCATGATACTTGATGTTTATCTTTCTGACTAAGCTAAGAATTTAGAAGAAATAAAATTGGTTCAGTATGAGTTCAAACATAAAGGCAGCTAAATGAAGTTTGCAACGAGTCTAGCTACTGAAATAAGAATGAAACTAACGGCGAAATTTGAGAAGTACTGCGCAGGAGAACGCCGATAAATGTTAATGGAGTCGATCGACATTTCCAAAACGATGAGAGATTTAGAAGAAGAAACCTAAGTAATATTGTTCCTTTTATTTGTTATGTATGTTTTAAATAATTTTTATTTTTAAATCGAAATTGTTCTTTGCAAATCAATATATTGATGACGCAATTTAAAAAGCTAAAAGCATATATCGTATAAATTGAAAATCCGGTGTTGCAGTATGCTTTTGTATTTTTATTATAAAATGTTAAGAACTTGGTTTATTATATATATTTATACCGCTGTGAGCTCGCGTACGACCAATAACGAATTTATGGTTATTTGGATTAAAAAGGAAAAAATATGCAGCTTTTAATAATACCTATACTCGCATTAGCAAATAGCATTTTGTTCCAAAGGAATGCTAACATTGCATCATTGTAAGGTTCAGTAGACAATAAATTGTTATGAAACTTATTATTCACTACTATGAAAATACATTGAATTTGACAGCTCATGCGTTCGCAATAAGTCCACTGGCGACATCTGTTTTTGAGCCTCTTAAATTGTACTTGCCGCTTCGGTGCATGATATACAGTCGTAGGAGTTTATTTAATAGTTTCCGAACTTCATTTTCATTTAAAAACTATATGAACATTAAAATTAAGTATTTTGCAATAAATTCGACTGTTTTGTTACAATATTTTAAAAGATTAATGTTTCAACATTTTTCTGTGGATATGAAATCGTTTTCACTTTTAATGGCTGTCTCTGAGTATACACACACGCCTGTGTGAGCGTACATGCGCGTGCGCTCGCGCGCGTTGTGTGTTTTCATTTGTATATAAAACTACCGAACCTATTTTAATGTAGCTTTTTATTTGAGACCTGGTAATTCAGGGTCAATTTAAGATCTGTTTGGTAGAATGCGATACAGCTGTGTCCAGGATTACAGATTTAATATAATTCATCTCACAACTCCTCTCTTGAAAATCTGATGATGACCAAGTTCTCAACTGAAGGTATCAATTTCACGTCCAAATATAAATATATAGTTTTTTCAGGCTGTTGCCACATTATTTCATAATAGAAATATGGATAAGTACATTTTCTTTATTTCGACATCTATCACCTACATAGTCTCTACGAAACCTACTTCATATAATAATATTTATATTACATAAACTAAATATTTGATCAAAACTTTTTACTTTTCGATTTTTATATAAAATACATACATTAATGTAATATTTTAACAAACAACAGTACAAATTTACGTTATGTTATTGCTCGCGGTCTCGTAAATTATCAATTTTTTTAATCTTTATTCATTATTTTGTTCATTCGCATTTTTTAAAAATTTTATTTCCGAATAATATTAATTTGTTCAAATACCTGTAGATATTAACGTATAGTTTTTCATTCAAAATTAAATTTATTGGTACTATTTGTCTTTACTTTGGTAATTCTTTTTATCAAATGTAATTCCAATTTTCTCTCAGTGCGCGTCTTCTACTTTTCGCTTTTGTCTCTGCAAGAAGATTTATGCCATAGTATAATCGAGGCTCAATACAATTCATAAAGAAATCAGGGCAGTCAGTGCACTCTTGAGTTTTTAATTCGAGATAAATTTGACAATTTTATTTGGTCATTTTCACACTGCTAATCTCTAACCCAAGGCTGTGACGTGAGCACGTGGAGCTACCCTGGATAATGTCAATGAAAATGTTGCGGCGACCATTTCAGCTACGAACTACACAATCGTATTTAATATTTTTAATTGATAGTGCTCTTATCATTGTATGATTATAAAAACTCACTTTTTGACTGAGATACTAAATATTTAGCATGCTAGCGACTGTGATTTTTGAATTAAGGCTTTTTGGTATTTCACTAACGCTAAGCCGCTAATTTAATTGTGTATTTAGTTATAGGATTCTTTTTGAGACTTAAGATTTATATTAGAAATACTTCATTAATTAGAATTTTTTAAAATGCATATATTATTAATAGTGGTTATCTAGCTGCTCCGTCGGGAGTTATAGGATTCGATTATAAATAAATAAAAAAAAGTTAAGAGTGTACAGATGGAATAAAAAATAAATAGACTGAAATCATCTAGAAACGATATCGTGTTCAGTGGTCAAAGTCCGATACTGAAATGTTTAGTGGCTTTTAATCGATATCTGGACAAAAAAAAAACAACGTATTTCATGGCAATATTTCGAAGTCTATCAGCATCTGCAGCGGGGTCCCGCGCCGCAGTGGGGCCGACCGCACGCACTAGCAAATCAGGCCGCCATTCTCGTCGGCCCATCGCCTAATTTCAATATCCAAAGGCGGCCGATTCTTCGATCCGGGAATAAATTATTCCGGCCCTTCAATATTTCATCAGAGAGCGCCCGGTATCTGAATATTCACAAGCGTGGACGACACACCGAGGCACGCGCGAGCCATTTTTCGCGCCTATCATCTCGGTAACAAAACGCACTCATGTTACCCCAACCTCGCCCCCCCCCGCGTTCTGCCCCCCCAGGACCACCACCGCGACTCGCCCACCCCCGCGACCGGCCTCCGCCCGGAAGGGGGCCGCCCAGTGACAATTATTGATCAAAAATTCTCTCTCTTCTTTCGCAAAAGGAAACTTGGACGGGTTATGTGTCGACTGACCTGTTTTGGTATTTGTAATTAGCCATTTTTATTATTCTTTAAATGCGTGATACATCTTTTATATACTATTTTATCGGATATAACGATTAATCGTATTAATTTGTAGCAATAACTTATTTGAAATTAATCAAGATGTAACTCCGGTTCATTTCCCCTCCAATATCGTTATTTCAGATTGAAGGTTTCGAGCGTGAGTCCTCCTCATCCCTGTCCCGCTGCGGCGATCACATCCGGGACCAACGGCTTGTGCTCACCAAGACACATACGCTTATTGTATAAATAAATTTATTAGGTCAAAAATTAACATCTAGTAATAATTATGAGTAAATAAAAAGGTTTTTGTTAAGCGTTTTTAATATCAATCGTACCAGATGGACGATAAAATGCACACTGTCGTTTTTTTATACCTTATAAACGTTGAATTAGTAGTTTTTAGTGATATGGCATTGGAAGTATATTTAGGAAATACTCAAACACAACCCTAAAAAATTGACGGCCCGACGTGTGCGAAGTGGCACAGTCCGTGATATGAGGTACGCCAATGCTATATTTCTCAGGTGTTCAGTGTTGTTTAAATTAATTGTTTGAATTCAACACTTATAAATTCAAATAGAGCAGAGTCGAAACGGTCTTTCGATAGAATATTGATTCATATGCTTTTGCAACTTAACGACCTGGAGTAATGAGAAAAGTACGTCTTAAACTATCAAGTCGCGCTGGTCGCAGTGCTCGCGGCCGGCCTGGCATATTAATTGCACGCGCGGCGCTACCAGGAGCGCGGGGGGCCCCGGCCGAGGGGGCGGCGCGGCGCGCGGGCGGCGAGGGGTTAAGACATGGGGGATGCGGCCGCGAGGTCAAACCGTGTCGCACCGCTATTGTTTTTACGCTGTCTTTGTGTATGTATGGGTTGTGTTTAGATTACTGTGTGTTGTGACGTCACCTACCACCGGGTAAATTTTGAAAATTCACTTTCGCCTCTAATGAAATTTTCGCAGGGATGAATTTTGTAAAGTGGTGGATGATTTTAGACGTCCAAAGATTCATGATTTGAAATACCTGAATTTCACTTAAATTCCATTTTGTAATTATGTTATCATACAATCGATATCATACGTAATATTGTAATTGATTTTAATTTGATCTTGAAAAGTTAGAAGTCTTGTAAGAAGACTATAGAGAAAGGGCCATCAAACCTGATTGAAATACGTGTGAAGCACTGTGGTCTTGCACAAATTCTAAGTCAAAGTTTTGTCCGCCCAATTTGATTGTAGTCCCACTTACGTTCTCTCTTTAAGTCTCAGTTCTGCCCTATTCCGATCTCGGTCCATCTTCAAGTCCCGATTTGTTTTCAATCCTGATCTCGGTTCTACCGACTGTTTTGAATCAAGTCTAATATCTTAGTCTAGATTTTAGTTTTGGAAACCAGTTCTCATACAGTCCGGGTTTCGGTTTCCATCGCAGTTTCCTGACGATACTTTCCTTCCGGTTCTGGCTTACTGGTTGAAACATATTACGTGACTCAGTAAATTACTCTGATTTTGATTTAAAGAAATACGTATCCATCGATCTAGTGCGTGGATGTGAAAGCGGTAGCGTCTGCAGACAACTTGGCTGCAGCACGGAAATGGGTCGATGCGACCGGTGAGATACGACACTCTCACAGAATACAGACGTGAAGTAACAACTTCTGCTATTGCGTTTTGTCCAAGAGTCAGTTCCAGTGACCAACTCCCACCACAATCCCACTTCCCCTTCATCAGATATCCTATTCCTATCCAAGAGGCTCGCAAGCTCGGGTGATTCCTTTGGGGTTGTTGCGTCCGTGGGCGGCGATGACTATACTCTTGTGGTTCGTAAGCTCGTTTGCCTCTTCAAAATGCAATGCATATATAAAAAAATACTTTGTAAAAATGCAATATGTATAAAAAAATAGCTTTCGATATAACTGTAACTCATGTCTTTGTCCTCGTCGACTACGATAGAGGCGTTTGTACATGTAGTTCTAGATAGTTCTAAGTTGATTTTAGTTAAAAGTAATGATAGGGCAGTTTAGGAAATTATGCGCGGTAAATTATGGGTTTTCTCTAATCCATAACTAACGAATCACTAAAAGCTAGTCCGTCAATTATTTTGCCGTGATGACGTTTAGTCCTAAAAAATTTGCTATACAAATATTACCTCGTCTAGGCTTTTGTAGGTGGGTGTAATTTGTAGTTCAAATGTAAGTGATCAACGAATATTCATATGACATTAAGTAGCTCAATGTATTAACTAAATTCTTCTATTTTATATTCTTACAACACTATTGTAAATCCCAGCCCGGGGATAAATACAATTTGTGCGTGCCCTTTCCTGCAAAAATGATTTGAGGCGACATTAGTCACTGCGTTAAATTATTCCAAAAATTGTCTGTCTTTGGTATATATAAACGATATAACGAACTTTGTAGATGTTCTTTCAAAGTAGACAATCTGTAAGTACAAGTGAAATCGTGGTGACTGTTTAATTCGATTTGTTAATAAGCTACTGTGAACTTAAATAATTAAAAAAAATGTTACCTTTAATTATTCTGTAATACGTACCTGCTATTGTTAATCATTCGCCGATTAAATTATGCTATGCCTAAAGTACAAGAAAAGAAATTTTAATGCTGAATATTGAGTTTGTTTGTAGGCAGACGATGTCATGCTCAAACAACACACGGTCGCGGTAATAATTTATCCCGTTTGCTTATCCTGTTCCAAGACCTATGTAGACCAATAAAAATTTATTTAAGTCACTCGAATAAATAGTGAAAAATCGACAAACGTTTAAAAAAACAAACAAGCACAACTTTTATTTTAATGTGTATAAAAAGTTCTAGTGACAGGATTGTACTCTTTTTTAGGAAAATAATTAGACTCGGTTTGTAATTGTTTTATTCATTGGTATGCTGACAATTCGAAATTTTGTCAAAACAAGGAATTATTACCAGAGGAACCACTTTCTTATCAAATATCTAGATTGATCCATTTTGTGTTTATTATATTCGCTTAGTTTTTCACAAATAAATGTAACAAATAACATGTAATATGTTTTTTTGGAACCTCAAAGTTCTTTATTGAGCAATAACCCTGTCAATCGATATTTTCAAACTGATGATATCTAAACACAATTCTGAATCCGGCCAAATATGTTCATAGAATATATTGATGTTAATACTCATGTAGCTTTGAAGTTTTTTTCTTGGAAATTTTGGATTATAATTAATGTAATATTCGAGACATTATATTCGGCAAGCACTTTAAGATCCGGACATAAGGGTGTGTACACACTGATCGAGAACAAAAAGTGAGTTAATTAACGTTCGCAGCGAGCTCTCGCGGAGGAAAGTATGCGCGCAAACAACAAACAAGCGATTGCACTTAGTGAGGGCGCAATATGCAAATTCATGCTTTATTTTGGCAAGTATGGAGTGTGTGCTCGCCGCGTTTGCGGAACGAGCGGATGATTAGAGTAGGTTTTTGTTATATTTTTTTAAATTGTATTTTCGCAAAGCAAACGAGTTTGCAAATCACCAGAGAGCAAGGGTCATCGCCGCCCATGGACATACGCAAACGCAGAGAAGTCATCGGTCCATTGTCGACCTATTCGATCGGAATAGGATATATGGGAATAGGAAAATGAAGGGACAGTAGGATAATGAGAGGGAGTGAGCCACCGGAATTCTCACTCGCTAGACGAAATGAAGCAGCGAAATCTGCTACTTGTCGTTACCACCGGACGAGCCGGCTCATTTTCGTGCTGCAACCGAGTTGGCGACAGCACAGCCTCCAAGACCCCCAACATTTACGCATGTTTTACCCATGTCCTAAAATTATGTTTTTCATATCAATAGCAATGGCCATTGACGTGCTGTTTGATCCCTGAGCGGTAATGGAGCATGTGAGCGCGTTCCTTTCGAAGGATAAACTAATATCATATTAAACCATTAGCTAAATGGCATTTGTTTACGTATTATTCTACCGATTAAATTACGTTACATGTTCTTCTTATATCGAGCCACTGTTTGGATCCTCTCATTCTCTTTGGTGGTTCTAATAACTGGATTAAATATATATAATACACAGGTATGTATTGAGTCCAGGAGTTATTCACTGGTTTCGGATATGACTGGTTGGATTTTTATCTTATATTAAATGTAGCTCTTCTTAAATATGACATCGATGTGGTCCCAATAAGATTCTTTGACGCTCCTTGCCAATATTTATATTTTAAGTAATTTTTAAAAAAAATATTTAGTGCACGCTTAATTATTGTTATAAAAATAATATCTATCATTAATGTTTTGGACGACAATGATGGTTTTTATGTATTTTTAATATCATAATTATAGTAACAATAACTTGATCTCTTTAGTAATTTATTTAGTAATACTATAATGTATGTACAGTACAGCAATCGCATAGCAAAAACTAGAAGAGTGCCGGTCGGATTCGTGATTTGGAGGTCAATAATAATACTTGCAATTTCAATGATAAAACAAAATCACTATTTCCATATTCCTTTAAATATTCAAATCATCTACTCACTCTACTCGATGATGTTTAAGTACCTTATTTTTATCGAAACAATCGCTTCAACTTCATTGGTATTCCAAAAAACAATTGTACTATGATTCTAAACCAGACAGGAAACCAGATAAACAGGGAAATGTCGGAACGCGCCTACAAGCATAATGACGACCTGCTAAAAAAAACGTAATCGGCGTACTTTTTTTCTAGATAGAACAAGCTCTAACGTAGTGTATATCAAGAACTAGTACTGTTTGTCTCTGGTCATAATTAAACGGTATTTATCGATTCTCGAATATTAAATTAAACTATGGCGGTTTAGTGGCATCTTAACTTCACTGCTTCTCAAAATTTTCATATGTCAGAAGAATAAAATAATTTAACAAGGTCACTCTCTAAAACCGCTGTGGCGGGTGCTCCTTAAGAAAACTGTCAAATTAATTTTTGAAGTTTTTGTTTTCAACCTGAAACGTAAGTGGTCCATTGTTTTGGATTGCATGGACGAACATTGAACATTTTAAAAAATAAAATCATCTAAAAGTGTTTTTCAATTTTTTTTGTATATAATACTGTACCTACAATAAGCATTTCGATTTCATTAAACATTTATTCTTTTTCATAGACATTATAAAGTTTATCATACAAACTTTAAGAAAAGTTCTCGATTTCGAAAATTATCAAAGCTTTTATTTCGGTATAATTATTATTGTAAATATTTTAACAAGAATTTCGGTAACGAGTAGTTTCGATAATTTTAATTTATTACAAATTCATATTTAAATGTATTTATTACGTCTTTCCAGTTTTTGTAGGAAGCATAATAAAGAATTTCACATAGAAACAAGACTTCGAATTTTAGAAGTTATGTATGGTCTATGGTTTTTCTGTTCTGCGCCAAGGGACGAACATTGTAAGAAAGCGAGGGTGGTTAATGAATAAAAAAAATTCTCGTTTTTTTTTTTCATTTCTCCAGTGATTAGTCACCCTCATAATGATTATACGTATGTGTGTTTGTCTGTGAGTAAGAATAATTTGTGTGACTGTGTTTTCGCCGTTAATCTATATGGGGATTTTTTATTACTTCACGTTTATTATTTGCCGAGTTAGAGATAGAGAAAGATTCTATTTTGATTCATTTTAGTTCCGAATAAAATTTTGTAATACATATATCGTCTCACAAAATGTTTTCTTCTGTTGAAAGAAATAATAATTAATAACGTTTTTCTCGCTTTTATTTATGTTTGATTACAAACAAAGTTGTAATGATTGGTTATTTTAAACAATAGTATTACTAGTGTTGATCACGCAGTGGTTACAACATTAATTTCGGGTCAGAACACTGTACGTTTTATTAGTCGGGAGCGAATTGAGCAACGATTGTACCTGCGTTTCAACCGCCACTTTGACGTTGTTGAAGTGGTGGTGATGTTTAAAAGCGCCCGATGCTCTATGGCCCGAAGCGGAGGTCTCGATGTGCGTATTCCTGGCTCGAAACGAAAAGACCGCGGGCGTGAGACGTATCCCATGCTGGATCAGTGGGGTAAGAACATCACGACGCAACAGTTCGAGATGACGGCCCGTCCATTTTGTTAGGTTTATTATGCGTATCATAAAAATAAAATAAATAACAAACGGATTCCTCGAATCAAATTCCATTTATTTCACGCGTATCGCTGCCGCCTTTTAGAGAGTTTTTCGAGCTTGTCGATTTTGTTTTAGTACGTGACGTACGCGTGCGTATTAAATCAATGAACAGTCAAAACGACTGTTCTAATTCGTCTACACTTCGCTGTGCTCATTGGAAGATGTCACCGGCCATACAAAATAAATTATTGCTAATCCATTGCAGGAAGGTGGGGGGTGTAACACTGGACGTATTACGGTAACGTAGTCCATTGCGTATCGTAGGGTCAAATACTCGCGTGCAGCCATTGAAGTAAACGCTATTCCGATATGTAAGTATGACAGTCACACGGATAGGTATCGGTGTGGGTGTGGTGTATAAGGTTAGTTTCGTTGTTGGTAGCAAAGCCTCTAAAATGTAGCTCCGTCGTGTGATAACACCTTAAAGTGAGTACTTATTTTTTTTTTATTTCACTATCAGCCATATGCATAAAACATTTTTCAAATATAATGTCGTTACCGTTAGCATTTGTTAAATAATAGAAGTATACTGTTATCCATCTACCTAAATGTGCTGTTTCTCTGAAGTATTTTTTTGACTGTATGAAATTATCAAACTCAATGTTTGAAACGCCATTTGAAGATTATTTTATCTACTTATGACGAAAAATAAGTTAATAAGAGCAGGATTGTATTTACCAGAACCTGTTTTTTCCCATAGACAATATAGTTATACGTGACTTTTTCACGAGTTCGTATGTTTAAAGGTGTCTTTGTTTGTGCTGAAGATGCATACGAATAAAAAGCGAACGATGGCCACGTTGTAACCTCCAATGTTGTTTTCAAAGAAATTTTATACCATTAATTTAAAAAAATAGAAAATGCGACCATAATACTATGTATAATTCTGTATGTAATAATGATGTAAAACTAATTTTGTTATTATTTTTTAGAATGAAACATTTAATAATTATTTACATTTACTAATTTCTTCTTTATTATATTACATAATTCACCACTATTCATGTGAATTATTCGCATGGGTAATCTAGTCTTATAGTCATTAGTGAAGTTTACGTATTTGACATCAGAAATTTACAGACTAACATCAAAATTGATTATCAATTTGATTTTTATCTGACTGAACGCAAGATCTCCACCCGCTATTGACTTCCATTTGTAACTCGTGTAAGTAGTGATATGTTAACGGTTGACACGTTTGTGTAGAGGAAGACGCGGGTACCATCCTGTAAACTTTCCACAATATGACTTATTTCGGACTCGTGCGGCGATTAAAATACCTTCTTAATGAACTGATTTAGCTATGTATCGTGCACGTCTGAGAAGGTTTGGGAGGACCTTCAACTACAACGTGGACTTGCCGAAGCCCATCGAGCTGGTCGACGAGGAAGTAGGAATATCCAACTTCTTATAAGAGATCTAAACGGCCAGATATCCCATTTGAATAAAATAAAAAAAAAACAAATCGAAACGGAGTTAAAGAAACAGAAGCTTTGGACTTCTAATAAGAGTTCCATAATCCTTGATAATTCACGACCACAAGTTCACAGCTGTTGTTCCAGCGAAGCATCCAGCATCATCTTAAAACAAGTAGTCGGTTCGATAGTTATTTATCATTAAATAAGTAATTATAAAATTATTACGTACTCAAAGACGTGACGTAAAGCTTTGTCTGTCTATATTTTTTTTGTCATTTTCGTCATTTCCAATATGATAACGAAATTAACAAAAATTTTTCAATACTAAATTTCGGTATATATGAAGTTTAATTTCTTAAACTACCTACATGGCTTTAACTTCATCACCGACTCCTGACTTTGCTATTAAGTTCAATTTTATACGTAAAGTGGATAATAAAGTGATTTCTCCATCCCATACATAATATTATAGAACACAACGTCTTCGCACGTCTATACGTTTATTGCTTGAGAGATACTTGTCCAGTATACATGGTTCTTATTTTAGTATAGAAATACATTTCCTGGCTAGGCTCTAATGTCATTTAGTTTCGATAGGTAACCTAGGGCGTAGCAGTAATGATTTAAGCGCATCACGTGGGAAGAAAAATTGCGGCGCGGCGCGGATGCGATGCTACACAAGTGGTATTGCTGTACCTGCATAGCGCACGACAAATCTCATGCATAATTGTTTGTTTGTCTACGTGTGCGCTGTATACCTGTAGTTATGTTTGCATATAATAATGACGTCATACATGCTAAATAATAAGAATAGAACTAGTGTTCACCTCATGAATTTGTTCTTCGTTTATGGTTCTATTTTCAGCACGGGCATTGTGGGGCATATAATCTATATAAAATATAATTGGGATGCATAGCGGAATTGGTATTAAAATAAGAAGCGCACTGTAGAATCGAAAGCGCGGCTGGGATCATGACTGAAAAAGAGATCGTTTGAAATAATAGGTCAAGGAATTCATTCATGACCACGAGGGAGAAACCGTAGGCAATAGCTAGTTAATTGTATTTCAGTTCATTGCGTTAGATTAAACTATCTATTAATACCATAATGATTACTGAATATCTGGAACTGTAAAGTAATTTGATCGATGTGGATCTATCATTTCATTCGTCGCCGAATTCAAATAAAGTCTTTTCGTTATATGTAGTGTGATAGATTGTCAGTCTCAGATTTTAGATTTTCGTTGTGTTTTGCTTACATTGCTGTTTTAAATGTACGTTACTTTCATCGCCGAAAAATTAATCCATCAATGTATATTCTTCCACATATTGTAGATTACCCGCACTCATTTAACACCCGTTGACAATGCGACGATATTTTAAAATGTTAATATACGAGCTGCCTAATAAAGCATAATTATGTAATTAATAAAAAAGAATATAGGAAAACTAACACTTTTCAAAAGGAAGTTTTATCGTCTCTTCTCATCTCTTCCACCTTAATAAGAGTGGTTCGAACACGACGTTTACTCCGACGACATCTGAACTTGAAACTCTACTGAAGTCAAAACAAACATAATTTTTTTAAGGAGGGCGTCTCTCCCCCGGTCCCCACCTGCCCTCTCGACCCTCCGTCCTCGAGTTAAATTAAGAATGTGAGGAGTTTGTGTCGGCGGTGTGTTTTCTTACTCACTTTGTTTGTACCCACTTCGGGGCTCGACATCGCCGACATTTGCCCGGGAGTGCTTAAGGCCGTGACGTACTGTGACAAACTCGAAAGTAATGATTTAGGGTTTCTGTTTTAAAGGAAAATACTCAATCGCCATTCATAATTAAGTGTGTTCTTGTATCAAAAATATCTTTTTTTTTTTCGTAGAATGACATCACATAAGTATTCTTTTGACATTAACATTAACATCCATTCCAGATGTTGATTCCTCCTAAGGAGGATGGCTAAGAAACTCGAGGGTTGCTCTTTTTTGCTTAAAAACACAAGAATAGTTAATAAAATTAATGCAATACTTAGAGATTATAACAAGCAATCTGATAGCCAAGCAGTTCAATCTCAGGGTTTTTTTTGATTAATACATTCAAATACGGTATAGTAACCATAGACGTCCCGATTGACTGTCATCCCGTCTAAGACAATGATTTATTTGACATAAAATCAACGTTTGGTTTGAGTCCGGATATTTCGATGTATTATATGGACACATTTACAATATACATATATATATTAGGGTGTCCGTTATTTCCCAATTTGGTTTTTGACATTGCAGCGTCCCTAAAATTTTTAGTTTATGACCTAAAAAAAATATCAGACCCATATAAGCCCTTAATATTAATATTAAACCGTGACACAACGACGGGTCATTTTCCATTTAAATATCAAGGGATTTTTGTACTTTTTGCAATTAATTTTTTTTCTTTTTACAGTTCATACAAAGTAGTGGCAATCAATTATTTATGTGGAAAATTGAACGCTCTACAAAAAAGGGTCAGTATTTTTTTCGATAAATTCACTTGCTTTGAAGTTACTCAACGTCAAAGTTCAACTAAAATATTTTATTATTTTACTTTGTATTTTGACCAAAAAACTATCATGTTTATTGCTCATTACAAAAATATCTGATTATATATATGTTGTAGCTCGGACGGTACCCCTCGAGAGCTTTGAGAATACCCAGTTCTTAAATTTTTCAATCCAAGATAAGGGGAATATAATTACTTTTACTTTATCAGTTCTTCAATTTCTTCGAGTACGAATCTCGTGTATACTCAATCTATCGCATCAATATTTAACAATCCGCTTTCTCTTTCGCCGTCTTGGCTTCTAATATTCCATATCTAATTTTCCTTGAAACCCAAACGGAACGCGAACCCACGATCGCGAGACAGCACGGAGACCAGATGTCTCACATGCCACCTGCACCTAGCTCAGCTCCTACAATATATATATATATATATATATATTAGAGCTGAGCTTGTCAGAATATATATATATATATATATATATATATATATATATATATATATATATATATATATATTCTGATAGTATAAGTCTCGTTGCTTAATTTGGGACTAGATAGCACTGTGTGCTCGAGGATATTATTATTATTATTATCACTATTAGATATAACTTTTATAATGGAATTTTTAAGTTAACAAAATGAAAAATATTAAATTTCACCTAGGGCCTTAAAAAGCG
>BGZK01003919.1:0-17985 GCA_005406025.1 Eumeta japonica
TATTTATTATAAGTTTGAAATATTTTATTTTAATTTTTCCATACATAATTTGTTAAATATTATCATTAAATACATTAATATTTCCCGAATTCTAATTGTAGCCATTATAACCACAATGGAAGAACCGCTAGCCTTTATTTTAATTTCTTCTCTAGGCCAAAGTTGATTGATACATGCTACAGGCAACGAGTGCACTAGTGTCATATTTTTACACTTCTAGTTATTGCCGACAATTGGAATATGGAAAATATATTTTCTTACGAATATACATGAAAAGAAAATAAAAGCAAATTTTATATGTTTCATGGATGCACATAAAATAGCTTTTATATATCTCATCATATTTTTAATTAAATAATGAATGCAAAAATGACTGATAAGTTACTTACATTGGAATCAATGTATTCAAATTCTTTCAGTGTACTAGCGACTAGACAACATATTATTAAAGCACTCAAAAATCATTTCAAATGCATCACTTATTATTATTATTTTAAAAACATCAAATTTATTTTAACTGTCTCAACAATGCATCAACAGCCATCCAAGCAAACAGCCCGCCAGTGAGTCAGTCAGTCATTCAATCACATTGTTAAATCTAAACATAGATCGACGTGCTTTTTTCATCATAATCCCATGAAATAATGTGAGGAGAATTTTTTTCGTTGTTTAAATCATATGCGATTAACTTGATTTAGGCAACAAACAGCATCATAAAATTCTCGCACCATTTGAAGAAAAATGTTCCCCCAAAGGCAAAAGCAACACCACCCTCTTCCTTTTTTATTTCATTATTATCTTTTGTTTGATTTGTTTGTTTGTGTTTTTCAAATTTTTGGCCTTTTGTGTTTTCTGATTGTTGTTTGTGTGCCAGCGGTGTAGATTATGGTTAAATTTATGGATGGACTTAAAATTGTGGTTCAATGGAAATTTTAGATTTAAGGCAAATGTGTTTTTTATGTGCTCATTTTTTAATGAATATTTGCCTTTATAAAAAGATCCGGTGGATATGTTTTAAAAGTGGCTGGTCATAATCATTACTGACTGGGGTTTTATTTTGCTTGAATTTACGTGGGACTCTATTTTACAATGGTTAGACACTGATTTCGGAAAACTATTTAAGTTAGTCCTGTTAAAAATTTGTAAGCTCGTAATTGTGAAATGAAAGGAATATGTCGTGTTTTGCTCTGTATTATTTATTGTTTGTTTTGTTGTTGTTTTGTAAGATTTTTGACCTTTTTTAATCAATTTCTCTATTGAGTTTTGAGGTTGAGGTTACTTTAGTTTCAACTATTAGTTTCTTTATTTTTTTAATATTTCGTTACGCCTTTGGGTATCTTCTTCAAAAAATACAGATATTAAAAGGTTTTAAAATAATTTAACAAATCCTATAATAATCATTACCATCACTGAATAAATAATGCAGAAAAGTTTTAGTTTAAGGTTGGAAAAGGTTTTATGAAAACATTTTTGCAAATTTATATGAACTCACAACCTGTTTATTTAATTTTCCTTATGGCAGTACTTCCACTGATTATTCAAATAAACTTAAGGTAATAATTTTTGAGTCCATGCTTCGTTTCTTAATTTATTTTAAATTGATTTGAAGGAATGTATTCCAACTGAAGTTTTAGTTATAAAATATAGAAACGTTATTTATAAAAAGTGTTAGAATGTATATTTCTTTTATTGTAATTGAGTATTAAATAAACCCTGATTTATTCAGTATTTTTAAAATTGAGATTACATATAATTTTCACATTCACATCTAATATTCTGGCACACAAATTGTAGATGAATGTTTTTTAATAAATAGAAATCCAAAGGTTGTATCCCCTTTAATGTAAATGTAATTGGGGTTTCTAATTAAATTGAGCAAAGAAAACGCCCTTGTTTGGAAGCTAATTAAAATTTATGTATATATTTTATAGATTCTCTTTATTAATATTTAAGATTTTATATAAAATAACGATGTTAATATTATGTATTTCTAGATTTCAAAAAAAAAAAAAAAAATAAAATAAAAAATTTGTATTTGATATCTATCTGTATAAAAAAAAAATTTTGTGTGGAAAATTTTAATTAATTTCTATGATATGATATTATTTTTTAATATCCATTTTCTTTAGAAAACTTCTTCGGAATTTTAATGTTTTTTATAAAAATTTAAAATTCAAAATTTTTAATATAAAAAACTTATTTAAAGGAGAAGCGAAAATCGAAATAAATAGTTCTTATGTGTTTAATTTTATTTTTTATTCAGGCTCAAGTTCATTTCTATATAAATTTTACTGTTATAAATGATAAGATTTTAAACAAAGAAAAACTTGAGCCTGAATAAAAGTAATAAATACATAAGAATTGTAGAAACAGTTCATAATAATAAAATAATTAATGAAATAAACAATATTAAAATCGTTATTTTTTAGTAAGTAGACTAAGCATAAATATTAATAAAATAAAATGAGGTCAAATAAACTAAGATCAAGTATATTTATTTTGGATAAGTACTCTTAAATTATTTTCTTATGAAAAATTTTGTTTTAGCACAATATTGAATGTTTTATTTTCATGGTGGATATGAAACAGCTGGCTACTAACAAGTGAAAATTTACCTCTCTGGTTACTTTTAACAAATATTAATCACAATATAGAACTTGGGCAAAAATTACAAATCTATGATTTTTAGGTTTTATTGATAATTAATAAAAAGTTTTTTATTATACATTTTTATTAATTTATTAGTCGGTTCAAGTTCATTTCTAAATTATTGCTTGTGATTAATAATACCTGTTAAAGAAGACAAGAAAAGTAAATTTTGACCTTAGCTGGGGACAACCGAAAGTTCGAATAATTGAAAAAAGTTTTTATTATAATTTGTGGTTGTTATTCCTATAAAAAATTTTTTGTTTCTTAAAATACTCTTTTGATGTCACCTTCTTTTCTGATCTCTTTGTGGCACTTTTGAAAATCTCCAATGACACCACAGTTGACGATATGTATTTTATTTGTTAGTGTCGTATTTGCAACAATAGTGTGAGTAGCTGGTTCTACTTTAAATGTCACTAATTAATGTATGCATAAAAAACATTTTCGATACATTTTTTCTTGATTTTTAAAGTGTCCCCTTTTATTTCTGGAAACTGCCTGGTGCTTGTTACTTTCTTTTTATGGCAAAATTATCTATTTAAAATTTTTGAACGGTAACACTGACACTAGTTTCATTTTTTATAAACACTCTTTATTTTGTTTTTCGTTGTTATTCTGTGAAGTGGAAACGATGTTGAAATTTCGTCACTCATCACAGCCTAATTTGTTCTGTTAGCGCCATCTCTTCTCCCTTCAAGACCGTGGCCAATGGTTAACAAACAACATGTTGCCTTCAGCCAGACGAGAATTCTCTTTTGGTGGCTTTATTAATTTTCAATATTTTTTTTTTCATTTAAACAACAACAACATAAGACGACCAGTGAACTACCGTATAACGGTCATAATAATTTTAGCAACCCAATCTCCCTTTAAGATAAAAAAATCAATTCAAGTACGAGGGTTTTGTTGATGTGATTTTGTTGGTTTTGTTTTCTACTCTTCTTTGTGTCGTTGTTGGTTGCTATTTTAGCTTAAGTTATTGTTAACCTTAAACAAAATAATTTGGTCCCCTGGTGTAATATGCATGCATGTAAGTATGTGTGTGTGTGTGTATGTGCATGGGAGTCATGAAAAGAAAAATAAGTTGTCGTTAAACGTAGTCATACGTACCGAATGGATGCACATTTATATGAATGAAAATGTATAAAACATTTATTTCCACACAGTTAGACCGTAATTTAAATTTTCAGTTGTCATCTTGTGTTGAATTTTAATTGGAATTTATTATTTTGTTGCTGTAATTGTTCGAAGTTGTGTGTATGAACGACGAAACGTTAGCAACAAAACTACTACATACACATGTACATATGGATATGAAATTTATATTATGATACTTGTTGTTGTTGTTTCATTTTGTTTTGTTTAACTAGTGGGCATTCAAATAAATTTTGAAAATGTTAGCAGACGTATTGTGTATTTTTTTTTAAATGGTTATTTTATTTGTTTGTCTGTCTGTCCGTCCGCCAGCTTACCCGCCCAAACGTGAAATGTTTATTTTGTTTGCCCTCCGTGTGAACAAGTGATTAATGCAAATTTTAATGTCAATTTATAAATGAAGGGGTTGCCTGGGTTTCTAGTGACGCATTGTGAATACGTTGAATCATATTAAGCGAACGCAAAATATTGGTGGGGATGTTTGGTGGTTTCGTTTATTATTATTATTCTCATCAGCATGATAAATATTTATGTATGTATATGCGCATGGGTATATGTGTGTACATACATGCAATACTTTCTTATTTTATTTTTTATTTTAAAAAGTACCTTTTTAGTACTCTCATACTCATTTAGTCCTTTTTTTTCTTGCCTAATTTAAGCCCTAGCGTTTTAATCTGCTGATAGATATGGGTGTTAGCAAAGAATATTAATGCATCTTACTGCCTGCCCCACGACATCGCTCGCTCACATAAATACATTCAAACCAAAAACAACAGTTTAAAATTTGTTGTTGTTGCCAACGTATTTAAGCGAGCGATGTATATTACCAAATGTATTTCTTGAATCTTATTTTTAAAAATAAATTGCTCTTACTGAATACAAAAAATTTTGTTACTAATTTTTAGGGATGCAACCGATACCGATATATCGGTGATACTTCAAATTTTCCGATATATCGATATCGGCGATATTTTACTGTCGATACGCCGATACTTCTTATATTTTGCTTTAGCGTCTTTGAACAAAATATTCAATTTTCAACTCTTTTCTTTTGCATGACAACTATGAAATAAATGCAGAATAAAAATCAAAACAGAATGATTATTTCTTCTCTTTTATTCTACCCAAATTTGAAGAAAATCTCGCAGAAATACTTAAATTTTCAAATGAGTTCAGTCGCATCTGAGAGACCTTTCCACTGCAGGTCTGGTTCAAAGGATTCAAGACATCGTCTATCTACGAAAATTTGAGAACACTTTTAATTATTAATCACTTCAAAGTTGTTTTAATAGTTTTAATTTAATTTTAACATGAACTCAAATTCAATTTGTTGCCTTTTAAACCTTATTTAATATCAATTTTAAATTTTGAGCCAATCTAAACTGAATGCCATCTTTTTGCAAAATCATAAATATTGCAGATTTTTTGTAGTTTGAAAATTTGAATTTTAGAAACTGAAATGTATTGAAAATTTTGATGATATAAATGGCTCATTAATAAACACTGTTTCTTTGTATAATAGAAGAATTACTGTACTTAATTTTGGTTAATTTTTACTTGAGCTCAACTTCAGTAAGCGTATCGGTATCGGCGATATTTATTTTTTGAACAAACAATATTTTTGATTTATTGAAAATCGCCAACTCACATCAACGAGCAATTTGGCATTACTGTCACCAATTGTGATGTGTAGTTTTTTATTTTAGAGTTCTAAATTTTTCACATATTTGCACATGTTTTATACCATACATGCAGTGCTATAAGTTTGTGATTCATTTGTAATTCCCACAAGATGAATGTAGCCTAAATCAGCATTAAAAGAAATACTAGTGAGCTTAGACCAGTCTGTAGGTTGTTGAAATAGAATTTGTTGCAAATTTAGCTCAAGTATCCTTTTTGAATTAGAAAAAAATCAGTTCACGAATAGTTGAGATACAGACAAACCAGCTCAAAATTTCTTCAGAAAAGCTTTTTTTTCAGCTTATTAGCGATTAATAATTTTTAATTACTAAGCATGGTTATTAAAACCCTAAAAATGAGAATTTTGACATTCACCCATCTTCAGCCGAGCTAAAGCCAAAACTGGTTCTCAAAAGTTTCTCCATATACGAACTGGAAAAATTTCGCTAATAATTTAGGCCTAAGCAAAATCTGTTGACATAGGTCCATGTATAGCCCAAATAGGGCCAAAACTGGTTTCTCAAGAAGTTGCAGTTGTTCAACCAACAAATTAAGCCATTAAGAGCGAAACAACAATTTTGATTTCAGTTTATGAAAAATTTACTTGGGTCAAAGACCCTTTAGTTGTTTTGCCTTAGTCTTTCAGCACGTCTATACCGCCGACATTTCGCTGATGCTACTCAGCTCAGTCAGTAGACGAATTATTGGGTTAAAAATATACATATAGTAAAACCGTTTCTTGAAAATCGGCAATCTGACAAGACGTATCTGCAATTAGAAAACAAGACTCTTAAAGTTAAAAAACAGCTGTATTCATAAAAGATATTGCATGTTTATTGAGCTCTACTTGGTAAATGTCTATAGAATACTTGTCAAATAAGCGTTTAGTAAGTTTATAATAATTTTATGAATAAAGGCATCAATACAAAGATTTAAAATCGATTAGTATATAGCGGAAGGATATGATGATCAGGCGTGCTGATTGTGAAGGGTATTCGAGATAGGCCAGCTAAATATAGTTGGGTTTTTATTACAATTATAATTTTTATTGACACGCCTTAAGGTGTGAATAAGCCACATGCTCTAAAGACCCCAGGCAGCGGTGTAATTTGAAGTGCGGCTGTCAACGCAGGCAAGTACTTGACGTAACTTTTCTATTTCTAAGCAAGAAAATCACTTTCATATTTATGGTAAATTCTTTTATCGGGCTTCATTTCTAAATCATTGTTTGTGAATAATACTTGTTAAAGAAGACAAGAAAAATTAAATTTTTTACTTTAACCCGGGTACAGCCAGCTGTTTCATATACGCCATAATAATCATCAGCACTCTGGTCACGACTTGTTCTCGCACTGGAGCGAACTAAATGCACTTTTTGTTTTATAATCTCTTTGTTATATGATTTTTTCTGTACACGTTTCTGCCTCATAAATTTCGGATTTATTAAGATTTGCTTAGCTTGATAACATCTTAACGAAAATAATTTATTAAAATAATTCTGACTAAAATGAATTTTTGAAATATTGTCACATTTTATTACAACGTCGTGTTGTTTATTATTTTAACTTTAAATGTTATCTCACAAGTTTGCTTGGGGTGAGGTATTGGCTAATGCGCTCTTTTCGCCCACATGCATGAATGCATGCATGCCTGCATCAATGTTTGCCATCATAGAGGATTTATTAATTTTAATTGTTTAATTTTATGAAAAAGCAAATATTTATTTTGTATGCAAGTGTATTCATGTGTGCTGTGTGTGATTCTGGGTCTGTTTTCAGATACACTGTTGTATTTTAGTTTTGGCCCATAACATTCAAACGTCGTTCGTTCGTTTGTTGAATTTATTATCAGGGTGGCTGACTGCCTGCCTGCCTGCCTGCCAGTAAAGCTGAATAAATAAATGAAGAGATTTGCCAGAATTTGCTTATCCAGGCATTTTATATGACTGAGTGTTTGTTTAGTCCATCATATGGTTTAAAAGTTTTATTGTTGTATTTTTTTTTTAACAATTGTTAATGTTTGTGATAGGATTTTGTGATTAAAAACTTGGGGTTCAGTTTAATGACGTGAACGTACATCATCATGTACTCAAGTTTAGATGTTTAAATTGTCAAAACATTTGGATTTTTATAATTTTTAGGAGCTTATTCAAACAATTTAATATCGATATCACTTTGATTTACGTACATTAATTCAAATTTACCATAAAATATTTTTAATATAGATATCAAATACAAATTAATTTTTTTCATTAATTTTAATGTCAAAGTTTAGCTTTGATTTTAATCAAGAGGAAAATTAAAACCATAATCATACAGGTGCTTGAAGCCGCTTTAAAAGTTATTTTGTTACACTTTTCATAAAATTTTTATCATTTTGTTATAATATTATTTCAAGGTTATTATTATATTTTACTGATAACTATCAGTAGGAATTTGTCGGCCATATATTTCACTGAGATTTCATAATTTGACACCCAAGATATGACTGTGATACTTGAGTATACAGAGATCTTCAGTTCAAATGAATTTCAATCTTCATATCATTAAATCTCATTGAGATATATGGCTGATAAATCCTACTGATAGTTATCAGTAAGTTGTAATAATAGCCCTTATAGTTTTATGTTGTTTTTGTAGCAAAATTGTGATAACACAGAAATATTATTCTCTAACCGACTGTAAAATTATTTTGTTTTCCATTTCCATCAGATAACTGATAATTTTATAATTTTTAGGAATGCTTAATGATAACTAAAACGTTAAACACATTCGATACATCGAGTTACTGACTACAATCTGTCACAAACAAATGCATGCGCTCTCATGATAACTGTCATTTTGATAAAAGCGCGATCATGTTTGCTGTCATCAATTAGATAAAATTCGATTTCATTTGACGGCAGGTTGGTAATATAAATTTAATTAAAAATGTTAAATAAATTATTGTTTTAAAGCAATATTTGTGTAAATAAAATTTACTTGTAAATAGTTAAAATATTTTTACAACAAAGAATTTTAAAATATTTTTTGTGTGCTTTGATTATATATGTAGCTGTTGCTTTCAAAATAGATATGTAGCTGACTTTTCGGTTACATTAGTAGTCGGTGTTCGTGTAGCTTGCTGCAACGAATTTGTTTAGAGCTTCACAAAAATCTTTTAGTTGGTTTTGCTACACTTTCATTTAAAATATGCATTTTATATACAGCATGATTTTGAAAAAGTTTTAGTGCCGGTTGGCCACTTTGTGTACTTTGCCAGAAAACGATTAGTTGGACAATTTTTAGAGCGATTATATTTATTTATTTATTTACATATTTCAGCTAAATATTTAATAACAGCCTAGAAATCAATATAACAGAAAAACAAATAGAATTAACAAAACATAAATTACATCACAAAGCTACAAGCAGTTATAAATATAATTCTTCGAGTTTAAATACAAAAGAAGTCTTCTTTTAGTAACATGAATGCTTTCAGATAAGTCAATGATATCATAAAATCTGTTTACTTCACCACAAACTCTACGAAAGGGATCAAAATTTAAAAAGTTTGATCTATGAAATTGTAAATGCAATGGAACGTATGATCTTAGTTGTCTGTTAGGAATATTAATATTTATTTTATCACGAAGATGTATTGAATCGATTTCCCCTTGTAATAAATTTAAAATGAATAATATGTTGGATATAACTCTTCGGCTTTTCAATGTAGGGAGTTTAATAAGAGCCAGTCGGCTGCGATATGGTAGTAAATTTACAGTTGGATTCCAATGGAGATGATTTAGACAGAACAGCAGGAATTGTTTTTGGACTGACTCCACCTTTTTTATATAAAAGTTATATTGTGGATCCCAAATTACTGAACAGTATTCTAGAATAGGTCTCACCAGAGCAGTGAACAAATTTTTTGTGATGTAAGGGTCTTTGAATTCCTTCGCCCAGCGCTTAATAAAATATAAAATATTAGTTGAATAATCTTTATTTTAATATTTATTGTCATATCATTTTTACAATCTATAAATTGATTGAATTATTATATGCTGGCAAAGTATCAAGCTGCGGAAAACTCTCAAGCATTATCTCATAGGGCTTGTAATCTGCAGGGTAAACAATAATATCAATGGAAATAAAATTATATAAGTGCCCAATTACAGAATTTGATCAAGTGCTCGAGTCAGTTTCGATCTGTAACATAGATATTCCAATGAAATAATTTATCTAGACTGAAGACTGCAAGACAATATTAGGCCTTGAACCAGCCACATTTTGGCTCCAGGCAATTTCTCAGAGTAGTTTGTTGGTAGACAATAGCATATGAAGCTCATTTGGAAGCCCGACAGAACACATCTGCTTATGGGCCTATTTGAGGTCAGATACTGTATAACCACTACACCCCAAGCCACTATGCTGCAGCCGCTGGTAGAAACTCATCTGCAGGAGTCACCCGAGCGACAAAACTCATGGTAACGACTAAACTCGCTTAAAGCTCGGAGCGCTATCCTACGATATGATATGTAGTCTTTCTCTCCTGAAGGTTCGGTTGCCAATTCAACTGAGGCCCTTCTCTGTCTCTATACCCTGGAAGCATAACATCATGGAGTTGGACTCAACCTGTCTCCGTGAAGAATACAAGAAATTTTCTTTGATTTAAGTATTCAACACTTCGCTATCAAACCATATATAGCCCTCCTCAACCAGCCTAAAGATACAAATAAGAGCCTAAGTAGTCTGATAGTCACACCTAAACACAGAAAAAAATCCCAAGGTAACATTAACATGGAAAAATGTTGATTAAGATTATGTTAACCTTATTTATTTATTTATTTCCATTTTCTGTACGACAAGATTTACTCTTATATTTAGAGCACAGGAACGTGTAATGTTATAAACATTTTAAGATTAATTAATCTATTACAAAATTTCTGTAGAAACAATCGCCCAATTCAATATTGATATAAATTCTGTAATGGATACATAAAATCATGTATCATATCAAATCAAAGGACAGACGGACGGACAGTGTAGTCTCAGCAATAAGGTTCCTTTATACTTTTAAGTACGAAGCCTTAAAAAGCTAAAATTGTTTTAATAATGAAAAATATTTATTAATAATTAAGAATAAATCAGGTTGAATTGACTTGAAAAAAGTATGGAGCAAAATATCCAAAATCCACCTTGTTTTAAACGTTTTAACTTGTTTTTTTAAATGTGTATAATGTGAATTCAACCTGATGCCCAGTTCATTATATAGTTGCTTTGCATAGATGGTTCTCTTTTGTATTCAAAATCCATTCACTAGTTTCTAAAAACGTTTAAATAAAATTGTCTTAATCAATAGCACAGGAAATGTTAAAAGATATAAAATATTTTTATTACAAACATTTGATAAGATCCGTTTGAAAAAAGAAAATCATTCAAAACGTTTTGTTTGTTAAAACCATTTAATTTAAAGTAAAATAAAATTATAAAAAGATAACAACAAATGGAATGATGTATTTTAGATGTTCTTTTAATTGTTTAATTAAAAATTTCCTACCAAAAAAAAAAAAACAAAAAACCAAAATTGTTACAAAATTAAAAAAGAAAGAAAAAAATAAATTATCACAACTCATTTATCAGTTTCAATTAATGGTTTGTTCCAACTCACACCACGCGGCAACCAACAACAAGCACAAGCAATTATTTTTACATGGAGGTAACACAAAACAAATAAAACAACAACAAAAAAATCTGCAACAAGATAACAACAAATAATTGCAATAACATGAAATAACAATAAAATAAAAAAAATAATAAAAAATGAACAGAACAAAAAATGTTAAAACCAAAAGTATGATGTATCGAGATACTTACATGAGAACACAATCGTTCATGCATTTGTTTGTTCAAAATAACGTACATACAACACATCAAAGAAACAACACAACATTCATATCTGTAATCTGTAAATGTTGAAAATAAATCTGTTTGCCTGCATATAAACAACTGAATATCTCAAAAAAAAAAGAAAAAAGAAAAGAAAAATTATAGACTATTTAAAATTTTGTGTACGAATGTGTCTGTTTGCGTTATGGTTTGCTTTTCACATTGGTTTTTTAAATGTTTAGCCTGGATATTTATTTATGCCGGCCTGTCGGCCCGAATGCATTTTATTTGGCTGTGGGGCATCATAATCAAATTAGCAAAATTGACGCCAACAGCTTAACAAACTCATTTAACCATACGGCACATGCAAACTGACTAACAGCCACACAAACACATAATCCACATATATGTATTTACATATAAGTGTTTATATTTTCAAGTATTCAAAGAAACAGTGGTTTTCAACGGCTTCCAATATTAAAAACAAAAAAAATGAAGAAAACAGACATTTATGTGTGGAAAGACTGTGCAACAAAATAATGAAAGTATTCTGATTGAAAAAAGATTTCAATAAATTTATTGCTGATATTCAGTGATCAATATTCAAGTGACAAAAAATTTAGTGAAATATATCACTGATTTTGTAAATTATTTAACTGAAAATAATTTTCATAAAACAGCTTGATTTTTCTTAAATTATTTAATTCTTACCTATTTACTACATCACTCCTTTTAGGAATATCACAGTGGGGCCGGATTTAATAGGATCCGTAAGCTGTTAATCTGTCCTTTCCTTAGCGTCCCGCCTACCAAATATAACCCACCTAACAAATTTTGTTTTTTTTCAATAAACATTTATTTGCTAAATGTCTAAAAACTGTTACAATTGGACATGAAACAACTACGAATTCATAACATAAATACACAAAATTCCCAGTCTCAGTTAAAGCTTAATATAAAGACAGCTAATAGCCACACTAATTTAAGAATTGTCATTTATTTTATGGTTCTTATAGGAGATGCTAAACGAGTTGAGTTTTAATGTGAGTTTAGGTCAGTTTTATATATTATTATATGCCAATTTCGCTGGATAGCTTCTTCAGGGCAGAAAATTTATAAAAACAATATTTTCTGCCCTGAAGAAGCTATCCGAAGGAGAGCGAAATATTGGCATATAATTATATTAAAACTGACCTAAAGCTTCACATTAAAACTCAACTCATTTAATAAAGAAGGATCGAACAACTCAAATATCAAACCAATTAAATAAGGAGATGCTAAACATCTACCCTTATTTATACTCAACCAGAAGTTCAGGCCTCCTTTCCTTCAAAGGGCATTCCGGTATATCTGTATACTTCGCTTTCATATATCTATCTCATGCTTAAAAATCTTTATGTATTTCCATGTACCAGTGCCCTGTTAAAGCAGCCATTAGGCTGCCCAACCTTTGCCAGAGAAGATTTCTTAAGATCAAGGTTTCGTATAGTCCTACCTGTGTTATATCAGCTTCCATATTTGCCAGGTCATCTGCCTGCGCAATTTTCACGAGCAAGCCGAGTTTGCTGGACAATAAAACAACATACTTAAAAAAGTGATGCGATTTTTTGTTATAAATTTTCTTAGCAACCACGTGGGACACATAAAGAATTGCAAAAGTGGGGCGTTAAAATGAACGTGACTGAAAAACAAAGTAACCTACAATTTTTCTCTCAGAGTTCAGCCTAATTGGTGTAAAAATTTCAGGAAGATCAATCTAGAAGTTTGGTCTCCTATAAGGAACAAACAAATAAACAAACACACACACATTAAATTTTATATATAAATAAAGTCAGTTGTTATGAGGATTTCGACTTTAATTTTTCCTCTTGATTGATTCCATATAGAATGAATTACTTTTATTAAATTACTTACAACTAGAGTTTGCGATTATAACTAAATGCTGACAAAGTAATTTAAAAGTTTTAAAATTATTCGAGAATTGACCAATCATAAAATGACAAGTTGAAGTCAAAATATTAAACACAATTGCAAATTTAAGCAAGTATTCGCATATTACCTGCACGACCAAAAGAAAATGAATTTGATACTGCAGTATGGGTATTCATACATTGCAGTCAGTACAATATGGTTAGTCATTTAGCGTTGCTAACTTATATAGTTAGTCCGACTGAACTCTTTTATGCCGGCACCAAGAATTGGCTCCTCTTTAACAACCTTCTCGTGCATATTACTACGTTTAGATGTCGAGGAAAACTCAGGTTTAATTATCATGTTGCCTTGATTAAAGATACTCAACATTTTTGAAAAATCTAGACATCGTCTGGCATATTTATAGCAGTTTTACTATCAGTACACAAACAGCCGATATTATTGGTAAAAAAGAGGTGAAGTAGCAAAATTCGGTCTTTATAATCAAATGTTTCAAACTTTTGACATCGGCTCACATAAAGCCGAGATATAGCAGAGTAGTGCATATTTTGGTTAAAAAAGATGTAGTAATAAAACTCGGCCATCAGAAACAGAATTTTAAATCTTTTCAATATCGACTGATATAGACCGATAAACGGGTTCTCAAAACATCGATGCCGTTAGTGAGCTATACAGTTTTAGGTGCAAAATTTAGACATGGTAATTAAACCAGTCAGCTGTAGTGACATTTTATGTGACAGCTGGAGGAAAAACGTTCTTATTTGTTTCTATGCTTTTCTATTTACACCACTGTTCCTTTGTCAACTGCTACTGCATTCACTGATTATGATTTTATGTAATAAAATTCTATGACGGTGTAATAGAGAGGCAGTCAGCTAAACCGTTAATGGCAATAATATTTTTAACAGCACATTTTTATGAATAAGTAATATGTCTATGCATATAAGTATGTATATGAATGATTGTACAAATCTTAACATAAAAACATTCATATTAATTATATTTAGACATGTTATTAGTTTCAATCATTCAAACTGACAGTTAAACAATCATACAATAATCGTTATAACTCTGCTGCATTTCATATTATTAAAGCCACTGTGTTGAGAGACAGAATATATATATATTTTTTTCTTCCTTAAATTATACGTTTTATTTATTTATCTATTTTATACTCGTTACAATAATAATTATGAAGAAAAAAATGTAGTACAGACATCAATAAACGAGCAGAAAAATTAATTGAATGAATTTATAGTTGATTACCTGTTTCATTCAGAGTGAATGTTTGTTTAGTGGTGCAAATACATTAATTGTAATTGGAAGTTTTCAGCAAGCATTTATTTATTATCACAAATATTCTCTATTATTTGATAATTTTTTTGTGGGGAGGGTAGAGGCGTTACTATAAGTTTATTTCTTTCTTGGTTTGATGGATTGTTTGCTCCTGATAGAAGAGCCAATCTACCTCAAATTTTACAGTTGGGATGGACTAGGGAAAAACTATGGGCTTATTTTTGTATGCTTGGCTCACTTTGAGGTCCATTTTTTCATTTATTTTACTTCAATCAAATAGTTAACCGATTTTTTTACACAGACCTCGATACTCACTCTACAAAATTCAGCGGGCTTTGGTACTTCACAATATTTTCTGTTCAGGTTAACAAATACGTTAACAGGCACATTAGGTGCCTATTATGAGCAACTTTCGATTTTCGACTGTGATCGAATTAAGCGATCGAACGAATTTTCATTTGGTATTATGACGAACATTCGATTAAATGTGCGCTATTGTGAATTTCACTAATTTAAAGTATTCACAATAGTCTTAATCGATCGGCAGGCAAATGTTAAAAAGTACTTTTGTTGATATTTTACAAGTTTAAAAAATGTTTGTTCATAATATTATTTAAAAACTAAATAAAATAAAAAATCAATAAATTTAAATGACTCCTTCAATATTGGTGTATGTCTGTAGACTGTTTGGTCCTCGTACAAGTTTCTCTAATTGTTGCTTTTTGCTTACAATTTTAGACCTACGGGCGTACATCAAAAAAAAATGTAAATTATTCAGTAAAGTAATGTGAAAGTTATAATATGGATTTATTTCATTGTTTTAAATATGTCACAAAGCGCACTGTAACGTTGATCGAAAGCTAAATTGTGTTCGACTGAAAATTCGATACACAACGAAATTTTCGATAGTGTTACCAACTCATAATACCATTTTAACATTCGTTGTTCGATTTTCGATACCCAGCGAAAATCGAAAACCGAATGCAGTTCATAATAAGGGCCTAAGTAAATTTATGCAACACTAGAAATCGAATAAACCTTTTTTATTTATTCGATTAAAAACGTGTAAAACAAAAATAAATTCCCATATTTTATTTGCGTTTTGACAAACGAACGAACTAGTTCAATATCAATGAACTGGAAAACATAAGTACATAAATATATGGAGTTTCTTATTTTTAAGTTACTTGGGGGTAAACCATTCAATGTAATTAAAATTTGTAGCTCACCAAAACTCTTCATTGAGTGCCGTCATTACACCAATAAATAGAGCGCACTTCTCTTTCTTTCTCTTTCACGGCATGACAGCTAGAAATGCATAATTAAGGTTTATAACTTTGCTGACCGTTTCATAAATGTTAGGAATAGTTACTGAATTTTCTTGATAGTCTTTACTAATCTCCATAACTGTCCTGTGACATGTGAAGACTAAAAAGTGCATCATACGCTGAAATATATGACACACACAAAACTTCAAAGCTTTTTTTTACTTTCTTGTGAGAAATACCCTGAGTTTTTGTAAAAATCTAACCCAAATTCTAGCCTTGACTTAAGCTTTGATACCCACTTATAAACCATATGATTACATATAACATGCTGCAGGGTACATGAAATTCGCTATCGCGGGTCAAAAGTAAGTTCAAATTGGTCTACGTGCAACTATACATTAACAAATAATATTCCATTATTGTTAATTTTGTCATCTGTCAACAAAACCTGCCCGGCTGGCCTCATGACTCATAAAAGTCAAAGCATTAATATACCAAATTACAAAAAATTGAAACAAATTATACAAGCCTAAATTAGACTGTAAAATAATTTGTAATTAAAACTAATTACAAATTATTATTATTAATAACAGCTTTGTAAATCTTTTCGGTCACTGAAAGTTCATAGCAAATCACAACTAAGCAAAATGCAACAAATAGTAATTATCATACATTTTCAACTCAATTACTTTTCGTTACAACACTATCTTAGATTCTAGGGGGCCTTTTGTGGAGCTTTCCAGTTGCATTAGAAAAACAAAAATTATAACTAATAGACTTAATGAGATCTAGTGTTTTGATTAATGACCCTGTTAAGTAATTAAGCCACAACAAAACGTTGTCTAAGCATTAACTAATGCTCGTCTAGTTGTTATTTGTGTTTTCCATTTGACGTCATTTCACTATTGAGATTATTAGAAAGCTGTACATTGCATTGAACTTTTATAGAAATATAATAACACTCAAATTCTCAATGTAATAACTTTGATAAAATGTATTAACTATTGATTAATTATTAAATGTTTCAACTATTCATTATCGTGGGGTTTTTAAAATAAAACGAAAGGGGATTAACAGCAACGTTAGCAGGGATGATAAAGTGAAATTAAATTACTTACTGAATATGATTAATTACTTATTGTTTAATTATCATGTATTTGAAACTACATTAGGCGGTGTTGCTGACGCTTAAAAATGTCAAGAAAAACTTTAATAACAATGTTTGCAGGGATGGCAAAATGAAATGCAAGTACTCACTAATAAATTGGTTTTAATACTGATTATTAAATGTGTAAATTTTTAAAACAAAACATATTCAATATATTTCAAACTTAACAATTAATATTAATGCTGACAGATATGACAAAATTTTTACTGCCAGCTGTTTCATATCCCCATCGATAATCATTAGGAAATAATATATATAAAATATATACATGACGAAATTACGATAACTGAAAGTTTAATTTTAAGAAACGATTATTACCTCTTGGTGACTTTTATTGTTTTTTTTATTATTTATTATTTTAAAGGTTTTGTAAAAAAATTTATTAAATGTTTCTTTTACAATAAATTTTCAGTTAATTTATTTCCTAAATGTGGCCTAATTTTGTAGGATAGAAAATAATTCATAAATTAAAATTGACTGTTAAGCATTTAACAGAACTCTGTTAGCAAAAATTGCTAATTGAGGTTAATGGCTGTGCTATAAAAAGTTAATTTCAATATCTTTTAAGACTTTTTGCCCTGTAAAATACAAATCCACTGAGTGGAATATAAGCAATCACCAAGAATTTATTTGAAGTCAAAATAATTCATCGCTTGCTAATGAATTGTAATTAAGTTCCTTTTGATGCTATAAAATAATCCTTATACACATAATTTTGTTTGAAATGTGTATATGTACTGTGCATGAACGTCTGTATGTCTCATAGAGAGTTCTGCTCTCATATTAACAGAGGGTTTGTGTCTAGGCTTTAAGTGTTTAGATATTGGGCCATAACTTTATCTTAAGAAAACAGAAATTCCTGACTACATTTGAAATAAAAGTATACTTTTAATTAAAGTATACTTTAGCTATAGTGTAGCCCATTGTCTTTGCACATATGAAAATCTCCGTGTAATTTCAGTAATAC
>BGZK01003920.1:0-17972 GCA_005406025.1 Eumeta japonica
GCAGTTTCCCATTTATGATATTAATTTGAATGTTGACCCACATGGAATACGATATTAATTTTCGAATATAACTAGAAACAAAATATATAGTATATTACACAAAATATCAATCAATACATTCTTAATCATACTAAAAATAAGATGGGGGCGCGTCTAGAATTGTATTCGGATTCAAGATAAGATTGAATTAAAAGGTTTAGGAGATTATTTGTATCATCACTCGGGCGAAGCTGCAAGAAAAAGTTAATAGTATTGTATATAGTGGATTTTCTTCAAATTCTTGATGTGTTATTTTCTTTTCGAAATATTTTCGATTACGTCACGAAGATAACGATCTCAAAGTAAAATTCATATCAAAATGTGGCTTCATTTTTTGTAAATTTAATACAATTTAATGCAAACACGGTCATTACTTGTACTCGACAATTTATAATTACTTTCCGATAGCCCAATTTTCGCCTTAACTTTTTATTATGCCTTTTATGTTATATTATAATATCAACCGTGAGTAAAGTAAATAGAATTTATGACTAACAAATGTTCATTTATTATGAAATGTCACGTATTTTCTTTCATAAATGAAAATTTTGTTGAAAAAAATATGAATTTGAAATAGTTTTTTCACAATAATATCCAATGGAAACAAGAACTGAGCTTTGCACTTTTGTAACTGTCATGTTGAAAATAGAAACAAAATGTATTGATGAAAATTTTAAAACAAATTAAAAGGTACTTTTTTCATCACATTCGTTCACCCTTTATTTTCAATTAGAATTTCTGATCAATATAAGACACAACGTTTTGTAAGCTTGGTAACTAAGCAACCTGTTAACTACAAACGTATCCGTTGTGGAGTTGCTAAGTAACAAATAAATCGATATTGACAGTCTTATTAACGATAGCGACGCAAGAACGACTCGTTTTTAGTACTTAATTTGGTGATAATTAATATAATTATGGGACCCAAAAAGGACAAAAAGAAAGGAGAAGAGGAGCCTAAAGGTCCTTGTTTCACTTTGGTCGAGAAAACTATGCTAGAACTTCAAGTAGCAGATCTCAACAAGAAAATCGCCAAGTATCGAACGTTCATAGATGAGTACGAAATTCGTAACGAAGAACTCGAAAGACGGTACGAACAATTGGATGAAGATCGTGCTGATATTATAGCGTATTTGAAGAAAACTCTGAATACAAAAAATGAAGAAAACAACGAATTGAAAGATAAAGTAAAAGGACTCGAAGACATGCGTGAAATAGAAACTGCCCAATTCAAATCTCAAGTGAAATTATTAGAAAAAAACTTCACATTCATGAAGGATCAGTTAACTTCAGAGAATAAAATGCTTGCTGGTAAACTTAATACATTGGAGGAATTTAGAACAATGCGTGATGAATTGATGAAAAAGTATGAAAAACAGGAACAAAATTTTAAAGATCAGGAAATAAATTATAAAAGAATGCTATATGATGCTGAAAAAAAACTCGTAATAGGAAAAGATAAACTAAAAAAAGAAATGGAGCAACGATTACTACAACTCGCTCAAGACTTTCAAGATGCTACTGAGCTAAGAATAGCTGCTTCTACTCATCGAGTTATAAGGGAAAATATTGCAATCAATAACGAATTTGACAATGTATTGTCAATGCAAACAAAATTGGCTGAACAGAACGAAAAGTACAAAGAAAACGAAACTGCTGCACGAAATGCCTTAATAATTGCTGAACAAGAAAGAGATAAAGCAATTAAAAAAAGTGTGATTCAACTAAAATTGATAGATCATTTAACAAATACTTTTCAAGAACTTGAAAAGGAAAGAGCATTATATGAAAAGAAAACATTCGATTTAGAAGGATTAGAAGATCGAATTCAAAACCTAACTAAAGAAAATGAGCATTTGTTGTTACAAGTACGTATTCTAGAACAAAATTTACATGCAGAAAAAAGTGATCAAAACAAAATTGCATTAGAAATGAAAATAATGGCTTTAGAAAGATCAAAGCTTAAAAAGATATTAAAAGAAAGTGCTGTAGCAGTAAAGGCTGCTTTAAAATTAGATCAATGGGCTGTAAGTGATCCGTCAAGAGAAGTAATGGATAGACAAATTTTGTTATCTCGATTACTTGAAATTTTGTCCCAGTATAAAGAAATGGAGCGAGCAGAATCAGTAGACACGTTAGCTTCTCTCGGACAGGTATACCGTGAGGGAGATCTTGGATTTGTTCCAAAACCATCAAAAACTAAATTGATGCTACAACCACCAGCAGACGAATCTAAGATTGTATTGGGTCCTATAAAAAGTTCATCTATATCCTTGATTAGTTCTTCATTAGAAAGCCTAAAAACAATACCTAGTATGAAAATTGTACCAAAGTCGTCAATACCACAAGAACCTGAAAAAGAAAGTGAACTTTCATTTGTAACGTCGCTCAAATCTATTGAATCTGAAGAAGAAGTTCAAGAAGAAGAAAAAAGCTCAACTTCCATTGAAAGAGCATTACAAGAAAGCAAATTCTTAATTCAGAAATCTATAGCAGACGATTTAAAATATTCAAAGATTGAAATAACTAGATCAAAGATAGATCTTGAACAGACAAAATCTCAAATGATGGAAGGCGAAACAGAACAAGGCGAAGCTATGGAAGACAATGACGCTAAAGATATGGAATCTGAAGAGAGAGATGAAGGAGCAGAAAGCGGTAATATGGATGATAAGAAAGTTGTTGTAGAAGACCATCAAACCGGGGAACAAACTGATGATAAATTTGAAACTAAAGAAACGGACGCAGAATAGAAAAATGCAGATCAATTTTTATGCACACATTATTTTTCTTTATAAGCATTTATTTTAAACAAATCCTATCCGATTTTGTCTTAATTATGAATCCCAAACGTATCTTCTTTGATATGTAGTAAGAAATTCGTATGTTTGAAAATTAATATGTGTTTCATTTTCTTTTAGTATTCATCTGTTTACCTTTAGTTTACATATTAAATTTTATGTATTATTTAAGTTGTTTTTAAATAAGGAGATAAAACAGGGAAATAGTGATCGGCGTAAATTCAGTATTAGAAACAAAAATAAACATATCAAGTATTTATATATCAGTCGACTAAATCAAGTTCTGAACCTAATTTAAGAATATAAATTTATTGTCGTCATTATATAAGTACTTGCTGCAACAGGTTTGATATAAAACTTCCGCATATTTAAAGGACAAATATATCCATGTCTGTAACCCGCTCGACTTCTTACCGGATTCTTTTTTGTATCTAACATTTGTTTGTAATGCTTTTAAACGAATGGTAGATTATTACAATATAATGACGTATTTCAAATATATAAAAATATAATTTATGGAATAAAGACATTTTGAATTCACATTTGATTCTGAGTGGCCCACGAATTTACCGAGATACTTAGAGCACTGCTAGGTCAACTTATGACTTAAAACCTTTAAATGTGTCCCAATAAAATTTAAAATGAAATAGTGCCATTTTTATAAATTGTATAACATTCTTTACCTTTCGATTTCAAGTGTCACAACTGCAAATGCCACAAATAATATAAAACACATAAAATTTAAGTGTCTGTCTTTGATTTGAAATAAACACCAATATTTCAATGAAAACTGATATCTGTATGATGTTTAATCATAAATTTTGTCGGTCTACTTGTCTGAAAGGTCGTCCCGAAACGACTAAACGGTTTTTTACTGAATATGTCAGAAATTAAAATAATTTATTTAACATATTTTTTTGTAGAGATACGATTAATTACGATCTCTTTCAGGGCTTAGAATTTGATAAGATTATTTTTGGAAAGCCTGAACAACTTTAAATGATCCTTTTTTGTTTCGTTACCGCGATACGAATATAAAGCAGGATGAGAATCAGGGTCTATATCGAGACCAGAACATGGTATTGAAAGCTGAACTAAAATAAAAATTGAAAGTAAGAGTGGCATCGCGATCATGGTTGACTACGTGGTAGGCCGATAAAAAAAGGTTAAGAAATGTGTGCTATGCCCACACGTGCGAAATTTTAGACTTTCTGATTAAAATTACTTGTAACTTAAATTTCATTAAAATAATTAGGTGTTACTGCTACATAGGAAAAATCTAAAAAACTGATTACCATGCAGGCCATTCCTAAAACTTCCCGCTATGATGTTTGTTGATATATTTTAGACCTCCTGGAGCTCAAAAATATAGTTGTCTGTACCTAATATAACTTTTTGAGGTCAAAACTTCAGTTGACCCTGCAGGCCGCCGCCCTTGAAACTTCTCTTACTACTTCAAAGAATTCAAAAATATGCCTTGCCGGTAATTATTTAGTTCTTTTAGCACAAGAGATCGATTGTGAGTTTTTTAAGTTCTCTGAACTCAAAAATTAATTTTAGTACGTTTTGAGCTTCTTTCGTTCCAAAATCTAGATTTATTTAAAAAAAAACCGACCAAGAACATATTGGACCATACTCAGTAAAGGGTTCCAAATCCTTTAATATAAAAAAGTACATTATGTTGTCAGACTTTTTTTCATGTTTCCTGCACATAATAGGAATAATCACTTTAATCACATATAACTAAAGAAACATGAAGATATGGCGACTATTACTCTTAAACTAGTGTAAACTAAAGTGCACCGGCAAAAGAGCGTATCTTTATGTATGTACATACTTACTTTTATTGAGAAGCGCAGTTTTTGGACAATAAATCAAAAACTATAATCCGACCATGTTGAAAATAATTTGTTGAAAACATCTATTAAGCGTTACCTTTGTAGTTTTTTTCGAACAAAGTTCTGTATGGGACGTTGCGGAAGGTACCCTAGCCGGCAAAAATCGTCCGTAACGTTAAAAAAAACGTAAGATTTTTATGTATAGTCTATGTGTGATGGCTGTGCAGTGTCTGATGTATAGTCCACGTGATGTGCAGTTTGCTATTATTGTTATACCATTCCACTAACGTTTCATGATCTAAGCGTGGCTTGTGTTTTTTTATTACTTAAATTTTGTTCTATTTGTGAAATTATTGAGTATAATTCAGTTTTGTTTATAATAAAAATATTTATTTTTATATAATAACAATATAATTTCTCTGACTTCAATTTAATTATTACTACTATTAAATATACAATGAAAATAAATAAATGTTAATTTTATTAATTTTTATTATTTATTAAAAAATTATTTATAAATAAATATTTTTATAATTGTTGGTTATTATTAAACAATGTCAAAGTTACATAGTATATTTTACTGTTTTCTTATTAGTTCAGAAATATATAATTCCGACAATGTACAAGATAAAGCACGAGAAGAAATAATTACGACAAATGATTAAGACCAGAGCATAGTGGCGCATTCGTTTGCAAAATTGTATTAATTTGTATTTTTTTTTTAATGTCCGGTAGATCTTCCTGATTATAAAAGTGTAAGATGACACTTGATATCTTTTGACGTTATTGTTTAAAAAACGAAAAACTATATAGCCTAGAAAAAAAACATTTTTTGCAATTAATTAATTTTTTTTATACTCGTATTCTTTACAATATTTCAAATGAAAAAAGCCCTCACACCCATCATCGTATCTCCAACCAATTAATTGTTTATTTTTTTTTAAATTGAAAATCGTCGAAAATCCTAATTTTCTTGCATTATTTAATATAACTTAAAAATTGGAATGCTATAATTTTTAATTTGTTATTAATAATTTCAACTATATTAAACAAAACAGCCTAATTAGATTTTCAAAATTTTGTTTATTTTTCTGTTTTTTTTTTACATTATAACAATGTACTTCCTACGCACATGCACTTTTGAGTGAGTGAGAGTTTTTCTATCTTATTCTCATCTCGATGTACGAGATGAGTAAGAGAAAGACAGTCGACGCATTTGAAAATTTTTTTGCGGTTTTTAGCGGTAACATGTTAAAATAAAATAACATTCTATGTGATAACTTAATTAAACCACTGTATTTAACAAAACCGCCATTACCTAAAGACTTAGTAAAACCGTGCAATTGTAAAAAAAAGTGTGCAACGAGAGCTTGCTCATGTCGTAAATTGAACTTGACGTGTATGGCGTTATGCGGCTGTTCAATTGATTGCTGCCAAAATCAATCTCGCATTTAAATTAATCATCTGTATATACGATAATTTAATGTAAAATTTTTATAGTAATGAATAAAAACAACCGTAAAATAGAACTCACAAGCATTGAACTAATTTACTATTTTTACTACATACTCCGATTCAAAATAAAACCCAAGTAACACCACTATATTCATCGTAACAGGTAGAAATTTCTCATGGATCACAACAGGTATGTTTGTCTTTTTTTACCTTATTGAAAAATGACTTAGAAGTTTCTTTTTTACACAAATTCTGACAACGATTTTTTTTTAAGTCAAAATACTTGTATCACCTTTAATAACAGAAACAGTTATCGAAAAAATGAATATAAATCTCATTATATAAAACTATGAATTAGAAAAATTAATAAATTCATATGAGAATCAGTAATTTTGTTTTATATTAATATATTAACCGCAAAAAATTTTTCAAATGCGTCGTTTGCCTTTCTCTTACTCATCTCATACATCGAGATGAGAATGAGATAGAAAAACTTCTCTCTCAAAAGTGCATGCGCGTAGAAAGTATATTGTTATAAAGTAAAAAGAACAGAGAAACAAACAAAATTTTGAAAATCTATTTAGGCTATTTTGTTTAAAATAGTTGAAATTTTTTATAAAAAAATAAAAATTATAACATTTCAATTTTTAAGTTATATTAAATAATGCAAGAAAATTAGGATTTTCGGTGATTTTCAATTTTAAAAATTCATAACAATTAATTGGTTGGAGATACGATGATGGGTGTAAGGACTTTTTTCATTTGAAATATTGTAGAGAATATAAAAAAAATTCATTGATTGCAAAAAATGCATTTTTCTAGGCTATATAGTTTTTCGTTTTTTAAACAATAACGTCAATAGATATCAAGTGTCATCTTACACTTTTATAATCAGGAAGGACCGGACATTTAAAAAAAATTACGAATTAAAACAATTTTGCAAACGAATGCGCCACTATGCCCTGTACTGAATATTATGTTGGTGAACAATACCCAGCAATCAGTAATGCAGTATGTTTTTCCAAAATTGAAAATGTAATTTTTATACAATCTATCGACTATATTTATAGTGATTGAGTTTATTCACTTTTTTTTATTTTCATCGATAAAAAAATCATAATAAAAAATGTATACCCAAATAATTATTTTCTTTGTACCTCGAATAGAATTTGAAATTAATATTTTTATAATAAGGAACTTCGTTCCTATTTGGTGTCCCACGACACCACTCGTATTTTTCATATTTTTGGACATACGATTTAAAAAAAAAGGGGCACGGACACAATTTGTGTCCAACACAGTTTCGGAGCGATTATTTCCTAAATTTTTTTATTAATAAAAATAATGCTTAGAAACCTTAAAATATTTTTAAAAGAACCTTCTAAATACGTAATTATGTGCCACACATTGATGTTGGCGAACAAAATTTTTTTCAGTTTTTTGAACATATATGGAGTGCCTTTCCTAGACATATTTATTTTGTAATGTAACTATTAAACTAAGTAATGGCTTATACAATACACCTATACTATAAATTTCATCGATATACATGTTGCAGTTTTTGAGTAAAATTTCTGTGACATGCGGACGGACAGACGGACGGATAAGCGTGATGAAATTATAAAGTTTGCGTTTTTGCCATTTTGGCTCTGAACTCTAAAAAGCGTTATCTTTCTTTTAATTTTGAAATATAAAATATTTCGAACGCGGTGTGTCGATTTTGTGACGGACCGGGTGCACGCGTATAGGACGCTAACGGCCCGTTTTTGGTTTTGATGATTAGTTGACTATTTCGCAGGAACGGCGCCTCGCCAACTTAGGTCGTCGAAGTAATATCTCTGAACACTATATGTCTATAGAAGTACAGAGCTTGGCTTCCGATATTTCCGAACGTTTTCGTAGCGAACAGATTTTGATCAGCTTTTTTATAGCATAAGGGCAAACGACTTGGCGATGCATCAGAAGGCAGATGGTGACCGCCGCCCATGGATAATTGCAACCCTAAAGAATTCGCCATTGATGTCCGTTTGGGAGAGAATCGTAAATATAATGGAGAGGATCGGGGCGATGGAAGGGGGAGTAGGGCTGAGGGGGAGGGGAAGAGGAGGAGTAAGCCACCGGAACTCTCACTCAGTGAACGAAATTCAACAGCAGAAACTATTTCTTTACATCCGTATTTTGTGAGAAAGTGGTATTTCACGGGTCGAGCCTGCCCAATTTTATGCTGCAGCTGGACGAACCACAGAGACATGGCTCTACCGCAGTAACAGTATATATATATAGCTCTATGTATGGCTCTATTCTTTATGTACGACTCTGTGTTCTATGTGAACACATATCAAACATCAATTTAGTAAGAACCTTACAATTTATTCTGGAAAAAACACTACGAATTTTACGTTACAGATATTTCTAGACGGCACTAACCGATTTGACGCAGTTTTCGGCAAACGATATTGTTTTTTGAGGAAGTGATTAGATTTTAAAATTTATTCTGTAGAGTAGTATAAAAAAACACTTTTGAAAATATATCTCCAACGATATATTTTGAATCAATCAACCGATTTTTAGATGGCTTACGCACATGTATTTTTTGCAATAAACATCTGTTAATTTTTGTAGAAAAAAATGTGACCGATCGTTAAAGTATTCTAAACGTTATTTTAAAAACTTTCCCACATTTCAACCACACATACACGCACGCAGGCATGTACGCACGCACGCGCACCCACACGCAAAACACACACACACACACACACACACACACACACATAGTGACGTCACTCGGGAAATGGTCGAAATAGTTTCGTAGAACACTAAAATATCAAAATCTGATGTTTTCATCAAATTATGATATTTTAGGGATAACTCAATTTACGAAAATTGTACTGAAAACGATAACTTTCCAATTCTTGAAAATGTTCAAATTTTCATGGCGGGTATCTTAAAAATTATAGATCAATTATTTATAAAATGATAGCTATATTGTTTTGTTTTATGGAATGGAAAAAATAAGCATATTATTTTTTTTTTTCATTTACTCACTTCACAATTTTTTTTTTTGTATTCCACGCGAAGGTGCTTATCTGCTAATCTATCAGTGCCTAACAATCGATCGATATCGGACTGGTAACGATAAACAACATAAATAGAATACGCGCCAGAGCATTCATTCATTTCGCACAGCTCGAGAGTCATTTTCAAGGGGCCGCTCTTGTGTATCGCGACCTCTTGATTCTTGGTAAGAAATGGGTCCGTCCACTTTTAAAGAAAATATTTTTATTTTTAATGGCCGTTGGTAAAAAAGTGATTTTATGCGCAAGCGAAAAAATGTATTATTCAACGGAACTGAATTTTATAGACAATAATTTAATCGTAGAATATATTAATTTAAAATGAGAAAAAAATAAGTTTTACAATCTATAGAATTTTATTTAGGCAATACAGAATGCAGCATGCAATGTTTTTTGATCAATAACTACTTAAGCAAATTATAAAACATATAATAATAAAAATATAATGTTTACATTATAAATTTTTACAACAAATATGCGATATGTGTTTTTTTTACTCCGCCAGCAATACCTTCGGCATTCAAAGTATATTTACATTATGCTTATTGTTACGCTAACACCCATTTATGTTATGCGTATATTGTGCTTAATTGGTGTCAAACCAGAATCATTGCACAGTGCATTTTAAATTGCTCAAATAAAATTTGTTTTTGTGGTTTCAATTATGTTTTCGCAGCTAGGTTTTTTTAACGATTCAGTTTATTTCGAAATTTTTAATTCCATTACTGAAGTCGTTCAAATAAGTATTAGTAAGTAATAAATAAGTTAAATTCGAAATAAAGTTAACATGATACAAGTTTTAGAAAATAAGGAATTTTTGTAACTAAATTTTATTTTCGGAAAGTTTTCTTCTGTTAAACTACTTTCTAATTCAAAACTGTTTATACTACTTGAATATAATCATAGATTTGTAAAGTTAAATTCCTTAGACTTTTTGGTTTTTTCTAAGATTTTTGATCACTTGGCTTATTCGATAAATTTTTGCAATCAAAGCCATTAATAGCTAACACAGCCAATATTTTTATTCAGCTAAGAGCTACGTGAGCTTGTCTCTTTATAAAATCGTGTGAATTGTCTTCCACATAGTTCCAATCGAGTGTGATGTATTATAGCTTGTGACAATAAAGCATTAAAAGCAACAGTTCTGTAAAATTTAGCCGCGTACTCTACGGTTGATAGTAAACGCTAAATCTATGAGCATAAAACAGAAATAGAATAGCCTGAGTGTTTTTTTTTTACTTTTCGGTCATATATCAAGAAGAAACAGGGCAGCAGTAAAATATAAAACAAGTTGAAATTCTGCCCAGACTTTTGTTTACAATGCCAGAACGCGTAAAGAAAGATTCTCTTAACAAGTGCTTTGTTGTTTGTGAGTGGTTACGGCTGAATCAAGAATTTACAGTGTAACCATGTTCCACAGGCCTTTTATTCATTTTCATTTGCAAAATGGTAGCATTGAAGTGTTATAGTGTACACACATTTGGTTTTGGCTATTTACTAGCTTTTATGCGATATCCAGCATGTTGTTAGAATAGAAAATGCCAACTTCCATAAGTGTATCGTATTCAGTCGTGATTTTCCTCCTTCCAAACACCATCACCTTAGTTTTACCGACATTTACTTTTATATCTCTTTTGTTAACACAATCATTCATTTTATTTACCATCTTTAGCCCGCACGCCGACGTTGCAAGGATTACTTGGTCGTCGGCGTACAGGAGGCATTTAACATACAGCTCATCCATCCTTAGTACACACTAATACTCTTTCAAATCGTAGAGACAGCTATCCATGAATAGGTTGAATAGCCACATTGAAGCTACATATCCCTGTCTGACCTCCTTGCGGATATCAAACCAGTTAGTGTATGCGCCATTTATTCTGACGCATTAGAGCCCCTGTACAGAGATTGCAGTGCCTGTGTCAATCTGCTACTCGCACCATGCATGGATAGGGTTCTCCATAGATTATTTCTTTTCCATCTATCATTATGTTTTTATAGATCTAGGAAACTATAGAAAACCTTTTGGGCGTTGGCCAAAAACCTTTTTATAATGTTTCGTAGAGAAAAAAATTGATCAATTCACCACATCCCTTTTCAAAATCTTGCTTTTACATTCCAAATATTGTTTTCAGTCTCATTCATAACTCTTTTGATAATAATTTTCGCATACAGTTTGCCAACGACGTTGACGAGGTTTTTAGGGTGGTAATTTGTGCAAATTTGCCATGAGCTCTTTACATTGATAAAGTCGAACAAATGAAAGAGTTTATGTACTTGGGTAGTCTATTTACAAATGATGGTAAACATGACAGAGATATCGAAAGGAGAGTTAATACAGGAAATCAAATGAATGGGGTCTTGCTCGCTATTATGAATAGTAAAATCGTCTCACTACAAGTGCGCTTGGCTATCCATAATGGGGTCCTAATCACTACGCTGTATGGTAATGAAAGCTGGGTATGGTAGAAGGAAAATGAAAGTAGGATCAATGCAGTGTAGATGTGATATATGTAAAAAAGGTGATGTTAGAGAGCAGTGTGGTTTAAAAGAAGATGTAGTGACTAGAGTAGAAAGACGGATGTTGAGGTGGTGTGGCCATCTGGAAAGGATGAATGAAAGCAGACTAACAAAATAAATGTATAGAGTTAATGTGTGTGATAGAAAGGTCGGCAAGGGTCGCCCTAAAAAACTGTATGCAGACCGTATCGGTGGCATATTAAAAAAGGGCCAAATTTTAAGCACCCGAAACCGACGAGCTTGCATGAAAAGATTGATGGATATAAGTGAGGCAAGAGAAATATGCAAAGACTTCGCCATATGGAAATCTATACTCTCTACCTACCCTTCTAGAAAATAGGCGTGGTCTTATATTATTATTACTAAATGCCAATCTAATAAAATCTCATGTGTTGAATTACATTAATCCATTTAGTTTGCGGATTTACTTTGATACGCTCTGTTAACTAAATTTCAAAGGACATATTAAAGAAATAGACAGACGTACATACAATATACATGAAAACTTAACCCATCTCCTCGAACAGACGAGTGAAAAGAGAACTTTTAGGAATACAAAACAGTAAGAGAAAAATATTACTTATCTAACAAGTATTGTTTTAGCCGATATGTTAAAATTAAACGCAATGGAACATAACCTACCACAACAGCTAATATTACAAATACATTATGGTATATCGTACTGAAACGGAACCCTATTTCTAAGAATACAACAGCACCATTTATGTACTCTTCTGTCTGTCTTTCTAGGCTTGAACTTTTTAAAACTATTTGCTTGCTATTTTGTAAATATATAACTATTATGAATTCTGTATTCACGTACATATGTATTCACGTATAAATTTTCAATTAGAATATAAAACTTTTTTTATCAACTGCCACACCCGCTTGTTATTTTATTCCTGATTGTTTATAAAAATAAAACTGTGTTTAGGGTCGTGCAGTGGAATTAGCGGCATGCGAATGCGCGGCGCGCAAATGGCCCGGAGACTCGGCCGGGGTGGTCAGCGAGGTGGGCGCCCGCTGCCGCTGCGGCTGCGTGCTGCACCTGGCGCCGGCCGCGCGATTGCTGGCGGGCTCGGCGCGCGCCTGTCCAGCGCGTTCCTTTTGGCTTTTGCAGGTTTGACTCTTCAAATAATTAAATATGCTATGCTGGACCATAGCGTAGTGTAAGCATAAAAGCTGGTCATTTATATAGAACCAACCGATATAACGTGACTAAATATGCCTGCACGCATGCAGCGCACTAAGAACACGACAATCGACGGATCGATACAGATTGGAGCTCATGTCTAAGCTGCGTATATAAGCGGGTGAGAACACATGCTATAGGTTGCGCCAACTAGATTTGCAAAGAACACGTACTTGAAAAACTGGATATACGATAAAAAACCAGGTAAGTATGAGTAGGACTCGTATATGAAGGGTTCTGTGCCTTCGTATAATGTTTTAAAAATAGTTTAGTAAAATAAACACGTTTAACTTTATTTCATTTTTAATATTTGTTGTTATAGTAGGCATAGTAGTACATGATCAGTGAAAATTTCAAGTGTCTAGCTATTACGATTCAAGAGATAGAGCCTTGTGACAGACGGACAGACAGACAGCAGAGTCTCAATAATAGGGTTCTGTTGGTATCCTTTGGGTACGGAATCCTAAAAAATAGCGAGCCTCACAGTAATCGCCTATTATATGTAACATCTGACATCTCACTTTGGTAATAAGCAACATTAACAAAAAGTAATTCATATATTATTTGAAATAATTTTTCAAATAATACATGAAAAATGAATTATTCTCATTTCAATCTAAACTGTATTTTATTTAATTAACACTAGGAGTAATGTAATTATTGAAGGCAGTTATTTTTGTTTATTTTGGGGTACAGCAGAGACAATACACTTATGATGTGTTCATTTCGAGCTTCAGTTCTGGTGAACTGAAGTTACGTTGAAGTCACTACTTAAAATCATTGAAAGAGAATCATAGATTTTTTTTTGAGGAGCGGAACCACATCCCGTACATAGTAAAAGTACGAAATGCAGATATCTGTCAATTTTTGTAATTACAACTTTGAACAATTAAAATTTGGTATTGAGATATAATTAAACTATTAATTTTTGTTATAGAAATTAGATAAAAACATCTAATTTATCTAATTTCTATAAACATCTAATTTATCTAATCTCTAAGAAAATCGGTTGGTTCTTATTTTTTTTTTCAATAAACATACGATTCAAGGCACATAGTTTTTTTATTTGACCTCTGACATACGCTTGAAATTCATTTTAGGGCAGAAATACCTAAATGTTCTGTAAATTTTAATAAATAATCAATTTACAATCATAATGGGCACCACCCCATAATGAATGTCGAGAAAAAATATATAAATTATGAAGCCGAATTTCATAACATTATGTTAGTTAATATTCGAACTTAATGATATTTACAACTGTTACACAGCGAGTTGACAAAGATAATCACTCTTCTACAAAAAGACCTCGATTATTGAACGGGACTTACTTTCCAATTATATTTATGCTCGGACTCTCATCTGATGCGCTGGAACCTCGGCAATAGGCAGTGCAGGTAGACCTGTTTTACCAAAATATTATGAGCTAGGACTGTCTCAGGAGTAGAATACTGCTCACCTCCTAACCGGCGTCTACGCATTAAAACATAAGTCATTCATTCTAGCAGGAGTTAAGAAATCGCTCCTAAGACCATCATACTTATACTCATGCCACTGATTATAGTCGAAGGAGGAGGTTTCACAATTCATTTCTCCGAACAATATTCTATATTTTACCCGTTCCTTAGGCAGGTCCCACAATAGAAATTAATATTAATCAGGAGTCGATTTACTGGTTGTCGCATCTCCTTGAGAGACATTCAGTTTAACACGCTTAAAAAAAACAATACCTACAAATTTTTGAATTTTAGGAAGTGATTTTTCGATGTGAGACAACCGACAGATGAGAGATTGAACGACATTGACAATACTTAAACAAATGCTTTTAAGTTACTTTCTTTTTAAGATCCATCTATCGAATCGTGTTATAAATGCTATACAGTTGTCCTAATTTTACTTAGAATGAATTATGGGACCATTAGAGTAACACTAAAACACATTGTTCAGAAGCTGTAATCAAAATATCAATTTTTTAAGGAAATTGAAATTTCTTTGTAAATGCCGATATTCAATTTGAGTTGTTACAAGTGATATTAAAAGGGCATTATTGAAGGTCCTAAAATGACCACAAGATAATTCAAAAAATCAAAATTGGGTTAGATTAATTGGTATATGGCATTTTTGTTCATCTCGTTAGAGTTATTTCTGTAAGTCAAATTTTGTTAAGTAAGGCTTACACGAATGAAGTTATGGATGCAAATTTTCGAACCTAATTATTTACTTCAAATTATACAAAATTTCTTACCATCAAACATTTAAGGCTGCGGAAGGTGCCCACTAAACTTTATAGAAATGACAAATTTCACAGTATGTAGTGATTTGGTAATTACGACCCCAAAGGAAATCTAACTCTGAGATAAAGCACAAAGGATAAGTAAATTCAGTTAGAAGTTTGGGAGAGAACTTTCAGATTGTTTTTTTTTTCTTTTTGTGGTAGTGAACAAAGATTGTCGTGGACATTTGAAAGCGCCTATCTAACGACGAGTGGCGCAATAAAATTTAAGTATTCTTATTTTTATATATGATCTAGTTTGTACATGATTTAAACTAGTATATCTTTAAGAAATAAGTTTTTAATAAAATGTGTGTATATCTATACAAGGAGTTGATAAGAGTCAAAAAAAAATAGACATTATTGTTATTTTGCATTTTTCTTACCGAATCAATCTCCCTATATAGTTTTATACAAAATCCTGAATGAAAATATTCCCTAAATTATTTTTCATTAGAATATAAACGGAGTAATGTATACAGAAATTTGATTAGCGGAAATTGGGTTCGTTTAAAACAATCAAAATCGATTAAATGTAGTTCCTCGAATACGAAACATTGATTTTGTATTAAATCAACTTGTGCGGTACACTAATTTTGATTCAATAGTGCCTTTGCACGGAATACAAAGTGGATCACCTGGCACGAAACAGGACGAAGTTCAACTTACCATCGTTTATACCATAAATAGATTCGATTCACAAGGATCTAACGGAGGAGTGTGAAGAGAGGTACATTTTAAAATGAAATTTCTCGCAGCAATTGGGAGAACTTTCGCTAATTACGTCAACTTCAAACCGGCAAATTTCGCTTAAGCGACGAATAATACTGCAACGACGCGGCGGGAGCTCACTGGACGCCCGGACTCTCAAAACAAAGTCGGAAAATTTGATTACGATCTGCTTTAGGACGATAATTAAAGATCGCATCTCTCGCAAGCGAGAGCGAGGTTACGTAAGCCGGCTTTTAAATGGGATAAAACTTTCAAAAGTTGCAACCCCATTTCACCCCCATGGAGTACACGGTGAGGCTTTAGTGGACTAGTCGGATGGCTCGACGACCTGGTAGGAACTCGTAAGCGAAATATTTTTTTTCAATAGACAAAATAATATCATATGTCATATCCATTTCTATTTATTTATCTTATCGATATTAGTTCTTAAATATCACATTTTTTTATTGAAATTTAGTCAAATGTTCGATTTTTAACACCCAACTCTGTAAATTAAGTTCTTATATATTGTATTTTTGGAATTCATTTTGCAGTTTTGTTTGTGAACTGTATAATCGTACGATGTATGTAATTTTATTTTATTATTTTTATTAATAATCTTTTCAAATAAAACTAAGGTAATGTAATAAAATCCGTTTTTATCAATATTTTATATATAATATTAATTTTTTAATCACCTTAAATGACCTAAACAAAATGTGGAAAAGATTTAGGCACAAATTTGATTTGAGTTATGAACAATTATTGTATTTACTATTCATTGTATTATTAATATTTTCAAAAATATCAATATAGACGTTATTCGCAAGTTGTGACTTCGCCCACAGCGGTTTGTTACCGCGGCCGACTGTCGCGGGCGCGCGGGGCGGGCGGGCGGCGCGGGCCGGGTTTGTATCGTTCCAGTATGACCATTAAAACTTTCCCATTTACCACTAAGTGCCTGCTGTTGTCCGTTATTTCAGGGTTTCCGATGCCGGCCGTCGAAGTTTTTAGTTGAATCTAATGGAGAGTAATGAAATTTCATGACGGAAAATCCCCGATTTTATGAATTGTAAAACCTTCCAAGTCTGGTAGGTAGGATTTTAACCGAAACTGTAATTTTAGTGTGAGAGTTGTTGGCAGCACGCAACACCCGACATGGGTTTAGTTAAATCATCCAAAGCTCGTAGTTGTAATGTCGCGAAACTCGGTATTGAATTATCGCATATAAAAGCATTGAAACTGAGTCATTGTTAGGTACCTAAATTTCAATTCAAAGGATGTGAGTTTCATTCTGAACATGTACTAATGTATTTCGTTAACAATACTACGCGTTAATATGACAAGAAAACGTCGTTAGGAAATGCATCCATCCTTCGAGATCAGGTGAAAATTGCTTCCGTTCTTAGTTAAATCTGAAAACAGCAATGTGACCTGTCACTTTGCGTTCAAAAACTGCGAAACATGAATGTAAGTGCTAAGTATCTTACGATATAGGAAAAAGTGCTGTAACATTTACTTGTTCATAATTCAAAGCTCATGTAAAAAATAAATTGCAAGTGTTGCAGGAATACGAGACAAGAGAAAGATAATTAAGAAGTAAATGAATAAAAAAAAAATCCAAAAGCCCGACTGCATAAAAATGATCTAAAAAACGGAAAAGAAATAATAATAAAAATAATCAAATACAATGTGCTAAATACGTGCAGTCGGAGGTATTAGTTTCGTATTTCCTTATTTGTTGCGACTTTTGCAACATTTATTTCTACGATTGCAAATATCTGTCACATTGTATTTGACGACTTTTAACATCATCTTGTTTCCATCTTTTTATTTCATTTTTACGCAGTCGGGTTATTTTAATTTTCTTACTAGTTTTTTACTTTTTTTAGATCTATTTTAGCAATACACTGAAATCTGCTTCCCGTCATTAACGGTGTCGACGTCGTGCCTCGTTGTTATAGTCGTTATAAATCTTTTATTGATACATTGTAATTAATTAAAGTTTCAGATTGTGTAATTATTAAATAAAACTTATTGATGTAAAATGATCTAAGAGATACCATTTTG
>BGZK01003921.1:0-17960 GCA_005406025.1 Eumeta japonica
TAAATTTAGTATAAAATAATTTTTAATATGTTCCTAACTACATATCATCTCTGATTTTGAATTAATGCCCGATCCTGTTTTACACCCAGTTTATTTAAATTTTTAAATATAATAACCAGCGTCGCACACACCAGCCGAGAAATGAAGCGTAATCAATTCCTGTTTTCTGTTCGTAAAACGGTAACCTTTCAGATAAAAGTTAAATCGTAGAAAATATAACAGTGCTAATAAGTACATGTATACTTAAAATCGCAAACTGAGATTTTTTTTTAATCTGTATTACTCACTGATGATAATGCAATAAAAGACAAACACAATTTAGTATATTGCGAAACCATTAGGGTCGAGCTTCTAGGGTCGATCAGCCGTGTTGGTAATACGTCGATCACGTTATTGCTCGATTTGTGCTGCGGAATTCTAGAAGATGTCAAAGAATTCAGAAATTCAACTGGATAGTGTACTGCTTCCTTTCTATCCAGAGGCGGATTAAACGTTGAGCGCCGTAGGCAAGCATTTCATCGGCGCCCCTATATTAACAATAACTAGCACTAGTAGTAGGAGTAAAAATTTGATGTGTGTAGTTGACGTTACTACATGTTTGGTACACAATTAATTTTATGATTTATTTTTTTTTGTTATTGTACGATTCCGCCCGCGCGCCCCTTTGTACCCTCGCGCTCCTATGCACGTGGCTAGTTTGCCTTAAGGATAATCCACCTCAGTTCCTATCCACTACTATGTCAACCGAATAGTAGATTTGTGAAGACGTTTCAAATTTTAAAAGAATCATTTATTTTATCAATTTGCTCATTGATGGACGATACTCGTAGTATAGCCCTTTCTTGAAACTAATTTAATGTCTTAGTGTATAAGTTACTATTATCCGGATACAAATTGTCATTACCTATTTGAAGCAAGCAGTCAGAAATTACCTGTCATTTTTAGTCGGTAAAATTCTCATGTTGCTTTTGAGTTTACAGTATATGTGGTCAAAAATACGATCTTCTAAGAGACTCATTGACTTTATTTGCTCTCGTCTTCTACTTACTACAGACAAAATTTGACGGAAATCTCCAGAGAATAAAACATGGCAATAACCTACTAGGCAGTTTCTGTTGCGCACATATCGCATTGTCCTGTCTAATACCTCAGCTGAGGCTTTATGAGACATAGAAATCTCATCCCAAATAATCAAAACGAAATTTTCCATTAATTTTCTGCTGTTACTTTGTTTGAAAATGTTACAGAAACTAAAATCATCGCTTCTACAATGTGTATGAAAATTGAATACAATGTGTAACTAACGTATTTAATTTGATAATGATTAATACCATATCTGTCTAAATAGCTTTTGTAAATATCTCACTATATGTGATATTTTTTTTTTGCAATCAGAAAGGCTATACTAAGTTATTCTTAAAAGATACACATATGACATCGCAGATTTTTGTATATTTGTAATAGAGAAGAAACCCACTATATATTATTTTGTTATATCACCATGTTGTCTTGTAACTCTTAAGTCTCCTCTTAAAATGGTAATGTGATAATAGATTCTGAACGAGATGTCATAATGTTTTTCTGATGGTTCCACAATTTATTTTCATTAAAATAAAGATGCGTTTGAGTCATTACTCGATTCATAAAAAAGAACAAATTTAAAAGAATCTGTTTTGATAACGTAATTTCCAATATCATTTAGTCCTTCATTAGATTGATCTGTCATCGGTCATTTGAGTCACATCGAAGATCACTATTTAAAATACAAAAAATTTTGGGTATTCTTTTTCTGATTTTAAAAGCGTCAGGGCAGGCATTATCAAAACCAAATTTCTTTTAAGTTATAACTAGTCAATCTTTTCGTGTCTAATGTTAAATTTTGTTATTGAAATCTTGCTAGGGAGTTATTTCGGATTTCGGTTTCGTATTTGATTTCAACCCTGATCTTACTCTAAATAATAATCTCGATTCAGCTTTAGATTGCAACTCCAGTCCCACTATCAACTCCAATGGCGGTTCCAGTTTCGATTTTGATCCTCTATCCCCACTTGTTCTTCGATCTCAATCTCGCTCTTGATTCTGATAATTCAATAAATTTTGTATAAAAATTTTCAAAAAAAGTCATCTTATGTAAAACCTTTGTGATATTTTTTTATTGCAGATTTTTCTCACCTTCCTATTATTCTTGTTCCTCTTATTTGTGTGGTACTATGAAATTGATCACAAAGTACAATATGGATGTCTATGAATGCAATTTTACAAACAGAAACATTGTTTAAACCCCGTCTTTAAATAGACATGCACAAAATAAAAAAAATCTTGATGATTACCGCCATACCACCCAACTTTGATATTTACAAGGCACATTAACATTAAAACAGACGCCAAAAGTTGATGATAGTTTTTACAACCGTTTTTCTTTAATATGTAACTCCTACAAGGTTAGAAAATTGGAAATTTTATTTTATATCCCATATAATAAAACATTTTAGCTTAGTACTTTAAATATTAACTTCAGATTTAATTAAATGCATCTAATTTGAATCTTCCACCTCGTACTCTATGTATTTTTGCCGTGTATTTAGTTTTTTGTAACCTCCAGTTATATTTTGACCACATGCATATAGATATTTTGTTTGTCTTTGGACTCTATTTAGATACCTTCAGTATAGTACTACTACAACATCTTTTAATAAGTTGATTAAATCTGTGTTCGCGACGAAAAATTCCCTGCACATCCCGACGTGCATATGGTGTGAACTTGATTTATCTTATTACTATCTGTATCATTCATATAGACGAGTTTTGAGCTCGCGATTTGTACGTACGAAACATCGCTTCTTGCTGCAATTTTGTAGCGAAATGTATATAAAAGTACTTTTTTTAATAGAATGTATGAAATTTTGTAAGTAAAGGTATGAGTTGGCATGAGTTTTACTTCTGAAATGCAACATAGACGGTAATCCCTCAAAGGACCGACCACCTGACACAGAAATCGGCGGTTTTCATGACGGTAGGCCCGTCGACCGCTAACAATAGACGTTCAGGGCTGCCGAGTAGCGGCGCCCGTTACGACACGGCCCAGAATCGATGTTGAAACATAGTATAGCTGTCTCAACAGTGCGGCTTCCATTCAAGGACAAATTTTCTAATCCGAACCATCTCAATTCGATTGGTTTAAAATTGAATCGTCTGATTGGTCACTCTCTGAAGGACGAATCCAAAAATTGCAGAAAATAGTATAAAAGCGCAACTGCATGCTACGTCAAGTTTTGCACTACACTGCACAACATAACAGTATTACATTCCCTGCATTATATTCTACATTTTTTTGTAGTAAATCTCATACGTGCTGTAATACTGGAAGTGAAACTCTACGCCTCTACAGACATCTAGTGTTCAAAGGTATCATTTCAACGAGCCAAGTTGGGGAGGCGTCGCTTTTGCAAATAGTCCGCCGATCAGCAAACAATAAAAATGGGCCGTTAAACTTTCCATTCGGTTGTGCCCGGTCCGTCACAGTCAGTAACACAAATAATTTTACTCGATATGGTTAAATTAAAAAAAAATAATAAACAGAAATCAAGAATATTTTAGATAAAACGTCGTTATCGATTTGATACATGTTTGTAAATACATAATAATTATACTGATATGTGCTTATCTTACTGTGTTTCCATGAAAATAATTCTCTTAATATTCATATTGTTGTTGTTGAATTGGATGTGTCTGTTAATGTTATACTTTCGTGTGATTACAGGTTCTTTTGACGGTCAATTTGGTAACGATATCATATCCAACCTCTCAGCGCTCTCAGACTACGCCTACATCTATCTACCCTGGATTTTTGTGGAAAACGTTGGTTCCGAAGCATTGTATTTGAAAAATTGGATAACGGATGGGGTACGCGACTACTTTTACTTCTTTTAAAATAAACCAACGACAAATATTTTATTTAAAATCAAATATTGCATATATATTATGCGTATCTGCGCATCAGTTGCTTAATATTTTAAACTTTTTACAAGATATCCAGTAAATTTTGATATTTTTTTCAGTTCAAAATAATAACAATATAAACTCACGCCTATTTTCCAGAAGGGTAGGCACCGACTATTGATTTCCACATGGTGCGATCTTTGCATATTTCTCTTGCCTAGTGCGGCACTAGACAGGCCACTGCCATCCACCAATTTTTTCAAACAAGATCGTTGGTTTCGGATGCTTAAAATTTGCCCCTTTTTTCATATGCCACCAATATGGTCTTCATGGGATGTTTTAGGGCAACACTTGCAAACCTTTCCATCACACACATTCATTCTTTAGATTTGTTTTGTCCATCTACTCTCATTCATCCTTTTCAGATGGTTAAACCACCGCAACATAACTCTTTCTACTCTAGTCACTACATCTTTTTAAACGGTTTTATTTAGCTTAATCTGTTTATTTATTTGTTTGGGTTCAATTTAGTAATTGAAATTTTACCCTTTTGCAGTTGACAAATTAATCTAAAATTTGGTATACACCTTTAGTTCTGATAATAATACAATTTGGTACATTCTGTATTATTGTTAATCCAACAAGGCCGATTACATCATAATGACGGATTACATATTTATTTTTACAACCCTTCAATATGGTTGTCAAATGAAAAGGATTGACTAATAGAATACTGCACCCTATAAAAATGCAAATCCAATATGGTAGCCAACAAAAAGGCAAACCCTCTACACTCTCTATAGGATATTAAATGTAAGAGCTTCACTTCGAGAATGCACTACAACAAATTTCAAGTCTATGACGGCTGCCAGCACAAAATGCCAGGTTTCATGTATGTTTCATTGTCTCTAATATAAAATGAAATCTAAAGATATAATCAAAACAAAGGTCGTCGTCAACGAAGAATCGGAATGCAAACATGAATCTCCCACCCAAGTCAATATTTCGTATCGCGTCGAGAACTATGTGGCGTTATGGTGGCTAAAAATGATACGTCATTAGCGGTACACCACCCAAGATAAGGTTAAAACGCGCCGAGGACTAAAGTGGATAAAAATGATATGTTGTTAGCGTTTTCTCCTCAAGACTTGGGCCTATTTTGTTGTGTAAGAGCTTTGCCCCTATTGGACCTCCGGGGTAGTCGACCGTTATAATGTCCATTACTCGTGGGAACAATATGGTAACAAATGAGAAAAAAACTTGAAAATGAATAAAGTAAAAAAAAAATGAAATGGTTTTATGGAAACAATCATGTAGAAAATGTACTAAAAGCTAAAAAAATAATTCGGTAGGTCCTAGGTACCACCAGTCTTCACAAACTTAAAATACGTAGTTAGATATTTCATGTTGTATATATATTTCAATTTATCTATTTAAATAAAAATACCTTTCAACTTGTACGCATCACTATTGTTACTTGATTTTTTTTTGTATTTCTGCCCGTGCGAAGAGCAAGGAGGCTAAAACCCATTATGGGCTGCGCGTGCGCCCGGACGCATCGGGTGTGGTCCGACTCTCACGGACTAAAACTCCTTGACGCATTTTTTTTTTGATCATTTCGCTCCTGTCGCGTGTTGGCGACAGCCCTTTATGCTTTTATCAGATTCTTATATACTTGCATACAGCTTTCTAAGGTTAGCCAGAATGTACAAGGTGTTATTGCAAATAATGGTGCTAAGTGGTTTTATTAATCCTATTTTTTTCATTTTTATCTATATATCTACTTATTTCTATCATGTACATAACATTTAGCACTTTGCACTTTAGCACTTTGTCTGTCCGCCAACCACTGGCTGTTTATTTAATTTACGATTTATCGGTTTATTCATTTTAATCATTTGCCGTGTTCAATTGTTCATTTTATTGCACCTTCGCGTGACCCGCTCGCAAAATTCCAAAAATATTTTCCTCTTTGTTTCGTCGTCAAGGAGGCCGGAAAACCATGCCTCGCGACTACGACGCCGGTGCCCGCTCGGTCTCTGCACGCTCTCCGAAGATTGGGCATTCTTCGAGAACGTGCGGTACATCTTGGACCTTATCGGCGCACGCGCGTACGGCGAATCCTTCCAGCTTAAACCTGTTCAGGTACTGAGCGAATCCGCCCCCGTTAGGGTTTGCGCTATCGGGGCGTGATCGTGAATCGCGAGAGGACCCTATACGCCCCTTCCACTCGGGAAAGAAGCGCTGGTTATTTCACCAGTGCCTCCTCGGTGTAACGCTGCTGCCACTCGCCCAGGCTCGCCGCCCTGATCACCTTTTGGCGTACGACAGCGGATAGCGATCGTAATCCGCTGCCGTTTTCTTTTCAGGGCGGCGTTCCTGGCGAGCTCATCAGCACGCTCGTTGCCCGTGGTTCCGCGTGTGCCCGCACCCAGAATAGGCGCACTTCCCTGCCTTCCGCAACGATATCCCTGATGTCTTGGCGCGCTGCATGGGCCAGAGGGTTGTAGGTTTTGGGGGCGGTCAGCATCTGCAGCGACGACTGAGTCGCTGAAGATGTTGACCAGCCGATCCTGCCTTCCTTGACCTCTCTATCGCCCTGTGCAGCGCGAACATCTCTGCCTGGAATACCGTGCAGAAGGATTCGAGCGGAACGTGGAGTTCCCGGATTCCATTTCGTCCCGCCACTCTGTCAGGGCCGCACCTACTACCTTCGGTCTTACTGCCGTCGGTATATATGTGCGGCCCGACAATGCGAGACGGTCGACTGTTGATGGATCCAGGTCTTCAACGCTCTCGAACCCGAGTTCGGGAGTGCGCGGGATGCGGCATTTCGCGGAAGTCCACGGGCCCTCGAGCTCCCGGTCGGCACAGACGTCCCCGATTCACTTCCGCGCTTCACCTCATAGAGTCTGACTGCTTCCCTCACCCGTATGTCTGGAGCAACCTCGCGAGGATCAGCGCGGAATGGAGGCGTTCTGTAAGCTCGGCATGCTTTCAATGCTACACTGCGCTGTAGCGCGTCCAGCATTTTCCGCACGCCGAGCTTTTAGTTGCCAGGGCCCAGGCGCACGAAGCGTACGTGACTATCGGCTCTATCGCGGCGACGTATATCGTCCTGACTATCTCCGGACTCAACCCCAGGTAGCCTTGGCCGCCCTGGCTATGCCTTTATAAATGCTGGCAGACTTTTGCACGCCTTGGCTACGTGGGGTATGAAAGTCAACCCTTGTCTATTGTAAGACCTAGGAGGCGGATCTCGTCAACAAGGGCAATTTCTGTGTTGCCCATGCGAATGACCGGGACATCGAACTTCAGTTTTCTGGTGAGCACCATCGCGTTGGTTTTCGATGGTGCAAACCTCAACTTGTTTCGATCGCCCCAGTCCCTCACATGGGCTAGTGCCTGTTGGTCTCCGCCTCCAGTGCTGAGGCTGACTGTCCGGAAAACATCAGGACCACGTCGTCCGCGAACGCCTGAACGTATACACCGAGGTCCCGAGTTCGCGGAGTAGGGAGTCAAGGACGAGATTCCAAAGGTTGGACCGGCTATCGAGCCCTGTATACAACCCTTCGAAGTCATCCTCCTGGACTCCTCCGGCGTATCGGACCACCACCTCCCGGTCTCTCAGGTAACCCATTACCATGCCGTAGAGGTTTACTGGGCATTTGTGGACGAGCAGTTGGTTTCGTAAAGCCGGCCACCACGCGTTGTCAGGCCCCTCGATGTCCAATGACACCATCACAATAATTCTTTGAGATTTAACTCATTATGGATGTGTGTCATCAGATCGTACAAGGAGTCCTCCGTCCCGCGCTGTGGCATGAAACCATACTGCCGCGTCTGCAGCTTCGGCATTATATGCCATTGGATGCGCCAGACGAGCATCCTTGACGCATTAAGGCATATGCCTTTAGTGCGTAGGGTTATCAGACTTCATCTAAGCGGTCAGAAGGCACTAGAGAGTGCCAACGGCGCGAAGGTCAGGAAAACCTTCCGGGTTACCACGACGTAATAACGTCAAAGGTGAATGTGTTTGCCCGGGAAGAGGCAAAATAACTAAAATACCTATTACCCTGAGTAATAGATTAATAGTAGACGACGCTTGAAAAAGCGAGTAGTGGAGGGATGGAAAAAAACCACGAAAGGCGGTTATAAACTTAATAGTTCCGGTGGAGGGCGTTAAGCCCTTGAATCACTGAATTTAAAGTTAAAATTCACAAAATGACCTATAACCGTTACGTGAAGGCGTAACGCAACATAACTGAATTAAATTCGGAATGGATTGACCATCAATAACAGAGTTTAACCGCTAACCGTGACGCCAAGCGAAACCAGTCCCCAAAGGTTGCTGCTGATCAGCATGCGGTCGCCCTCACGTAGTCAATGGTAAACCACTTACGCTTGTAAAACACACAAAATAACTAAAATAGCGATCGGTATTTGGAGTGTGAAGACTACGGGAGCGCTCCCTAGGCGCAGAAACCGTGCGCGGGCTCGGCTTGCAGACGGCAGGGTCGCCGGAGTGCGTAGCCGGGACGGACGCCCGTGGCTTAACTGCCGCCGTGCGATGTACACTGCGCGGCACCCCACACACTCATACACGCGCGGAGCTCGACAGTACGGAACGCGGCTCGAAGGAACACTGACACACAGTAACACACTAAACTAAACGGGTGGTCTAGGGGACTGGACCGAAGGCGAGCGATCGCAACGGAGGAACAACCGGAACCATGATTACTTGAGAACGGCTGAACATAGGACTTTGCAAGATGTGCGCCGCTCGCGCTACGGTGCGCGGCCGCGATGACCATCTGCGGACCGGCGTTCGGACGTCATGCAAAATCTTAGGGTGAACCGATTTGCCTGATTCCTTTACTTGCTGTATTCGTAATTATTATAAAAGTTTTATATGAAATTAATTAAGGTTTAATTTTTTTGTCTGGTTATAAGTTGCATGTTGCAAATTGCAAGCATATAAAATATTCTTGCAACTTGAGGATGAATTTAATGTTAGGTAGACTAGTAAACTTATTGATTCGTCGATCACCACAATGCAATAATCAAAAATAACGAATCATAATATATAGTGAATCCCCGTACGAGTGAAAAAGCAAATCAACCACTAGAACTCAAATAACACTCGGCGGCGTGGCGACGTGTTTTCTATTTTCTTAATCTTAATAAACTAGAAATAAAAATAGGTACATTATTTATTACATTTCAACACATAAAATTGTATTTTACAATCGTTGGTTTTATTACTGAGAATGTGTACTTAAATATCTTAGTTGCATGAATTATTTCTTTTTATAACATGCCTCAATATACTAGGTGCAGTTCTTAAAATTTTTGCAGATAAAATAAGTTTATAACAGTTAGTAAAAATGTAATTGATGGTATATTTCAATGAAATACTTTTTTTTTTGTTGTATCATAATCATAACAATCTGATCAGTTCTTTGATAAAGCATAGTAACTGTCCGCCTCGGTTTTATCCGCGTGGATCAAGCTTCGCGTTTATTTCGATTATTGCGTTGGCACGAGGTTAGTTTTTGGTTTTAAAATATCTTGCGATCTGATCACATCTCGCATCACATTAGAAACGTCATATCTCGCAATAGAAAGTAAGTATCTGGTCAGCCGGGCTGGCTCGACGACTTTTGAATTTGCTGCGAAAATATAAACAAAAAAGAAAATTTTGCCAAAATAAAGTTTTTCATCACAATCCTTGGGGTCGTTTATGAGGTCATCGTGGCATGGATACCAATATTACTATATAAACGTGTAAATAAATATTTTTTGTAAAATTTTGTGATTATCATAAATTAACTTTATTCATTTACTATTATTTATTTTTTATTTATTTATGATTTACTAACCCTGATTGTACCATTTTTAGTTATACTCACGGAACCATAGTAAATGCATCGTATTTAACTCCATTGAATTCTTACTATCTTCACACTACATTTTGTTGAAATCGATAAAACTACAAGGGTGTTTAATTATAACAGCCCAATAATTAACATATATCCTTCCTTTGAGTTCCAACTGTATTCATACAAAATTTTAAGAAAATCGTTAAAGCCATAAAGGTTCTTACTTGATTGTCAAGAACCATAAAACCATTTATGGTAAAACTTTACGGTAGATAGTTTTCCCCACGGTTCAACCCCTGTGGACGTAGAATAAATTCTTACATCACAAATATCAACTATTGACACGTGTCCATCATGATACCGATGCCGCTTTTTGTCCTCGACAGTTCCGGTTTTGGTCCCGATCTTGATCCTGATTCCACCTTTCAGTTTCACCACCTTCATTCAATTTCGACAATTTTTCCTTTTTCAAGTAAATGTTTCATGCAATAATTCTAAATATTTCCAGGAAATGTACCCCAATATGCTCGTTTATCTTCCAGTGAAAATCTCACCGTGATCAGTCTGCTGTTCCGTAGATAGCATGGAAAAACAAATGGACAAATAAACAAGCAAAATTATTTTAGAAGGATGGTTTGGGTGCTTCATAAGTGCAGATAACTTTATGGATTTGTAAAAAGGTAGTTATTAATAGATTTCTTTAGAAATATAACTTTTGTATTAGACATCATGGCGGAAATTTGCAGAAATTTTATCATATATTCTCTGCGGCTGATGAGGTTCAGAAAATGGCAATGGTTCAAAAGTTTATGTATATGGAAAGATAGATCGGAAAGATAGATGTACAGACAGTGCTTAGGGTTTTCGGTATTTCCGTAGATCTGGCTTATGTCAGAGTTAAAGAAGTGATCTATGCAGAACCCTATCCATGCACACTATGATTAACGGATCGATACATGCACTACACTCGGGCACTGCAATTTATATATAGTATCATTTCTAAAACAGGAACCCGATAACGTTTTTAATAAAATCGATGATATATATAACTTAAAACATATGGACATTGTGGCAAGTTCTTTATTTGTTCCTCTTATTATTTTGTCAATTTCCACAAGACAAATTTCACTGTTTCATTTCTATAAAATAGTAATAGCACAGGCCACTATTCTTCGTTCATGAACGGAAGACAATTATGTCAAAGTAGTTAGTCGTTGGAAAACGTCAAACTTCAGAGCGGTGAGCAAAAGACACAATTATTTATAGTCGTGTGAGTGTCTATCTGTATAAAGTAAATATGGCGTTTACGGAGTTGACCACGTGATTACATAGACCCCTTAACGCATCTTGTCTAAAATAGGGAGGAGGGGTGTGACAAGCGCTTCGTAAACGGATATGATCTGGTTTTCACGATTGATGTGCTATAACTCTAGTTTCTAGAATTATTCTACTTCGTATATAAGAAGCTACCATTAGAAAAATCCATTGTTCTATTTCGTTTACACTGATCTTATCTCATTAGTTAATCGTTCGCTGACATTAAAAAACGAATCAGAGTTTTAAAATAAATACGAAAATAGTTGTAAATATTTTAATAATTTCGTTATTGTGGTATGCAATTTCCAACTATAAATATAAATAATAGCTTTCTTCCGTGTAAAACCAATTCTTCAATTTTTTATATTAGCGATTTCTCTGTTAATTATGACACTGATTCCAGTCTAGTTCTATAGTTTTTGGTTGTAATTGCGCCGTTGAATCGGATTTCGATTTCGTTTTTAGTCCTCGCCTCGTTCTAAGAAACAACCCCGTTTTCACTCCAGGTTTCAATCCCTGTCTACTGTTAATTTCAATATTAGTTACGATCTCTGCTTTGATGCAATATCCCGTTAACTTTTCGTTTCAAGTCTGATTTCGCACAAAACATAAAAGATGGCTTATAATTAGACACTTGTCTGTAACATGAGTTGTAATATGCAAACCACCTAATCTATTCTTTCTCTACAGTTATGCAACGAATCAAAAATTGTTCGTTTGAAAATTGTTCATGCAATCGGTCCTATCCGGTACGGAACAATTTTCAAACGAAATATATATATATATGACGTACGGTCCATTGCATGAATGTCGATATCCTAAAATAATATATGTATATATATATGATACATATATTATGTTAGGATACTTACATTTAGGATAACCTTAATCCCTTCATTTCCCTTCCAGTCTTGCAAATCAATTGGTGAAGCAAGCATAGGGATATAATAGTTTGCAGAGATACAACTGCGCGATTGTGTTGCCAACTGTTTAGAGACAGTCTCCTTGTTGTCGAATTCAACATATACATTAACATCAGACCTTCGTTTGCTTACAGGTTCCATCGACAGTCAGTGTTTCAACAACACAATCGATGGTAAAATATAAGCAGATCCGATATCAAACCTGCAGTTCCATTGCTCTAATCATTACACTCCAAAGAACCATGTTTAGAAAATAAGAAGACATATATGGTGAGTGACAATAAATTCTATTTCTTTTTAAAATATGTTTAAAACAACGATTCAAATTTTAAAGTTGTATAATTAATAAGTACGATTTTTTCTAAATCAACACTCGAACACATTTTAACTTTTTCTATGATTGCAAAAATAAATGTAAATGGTTCTGTATATACAATTTCTTAAAGAATAATATTTTTGGGATGGTATTCAATATTTATTGTTCATTATTACAGTCATATGAATTTCGATTACCTTTTTATTTTAAAATTCAAGCCGTCTTCAGAAATATAATTGGAATATACTTCAAAATCGTGTTCAATATGATATTTCTTGTTTTAACATCATGGTCGTTTTAGTGAATTAGTAGACGAGAAAGTATAAATATCAGTTAACCTACAACAGAAATGGCTACTGTAATATAACTACGTAATTTATGTTTTGTGCCACTCAAAGGTTTCATAGTAACATATTGTTGTTAATACAAAATTCAACTTAAATTTAAAATTATTTTTGTTGTTCCTTACATGCTCTGTTGACTACAAGCATGGTGAAGGATTCAAAGATTGATCTAATGATTTGTTTGAAGCCTAGCTTGTAGAAACAACACTTTTAGCCAACATAAATCTTCAAGTAACCATCGTAAATTATTATAAATCATCATATCTGGGACGTGTAACTATTTCCGTTTCTGTTTCATACGATTCAGTCCTCGTTCCTAGAATATTTCTTTAGACTGGCGGCGATCAAGAATCAAACCGCAATGAAGAAACGATTCATTCTTTTTTATTGATCAGTTTGTATATGAACTGGAGATTTATCGCTCATCATGTCTTGTGCATTTTAATGGTAAGCAATGGCTTCAATTTGAGATTTGTAAGTTTAATTATTTTATCAGTGCTTTAAAAATATTTTAATAATTACACATGCCTAATAGGGCCCCTCGATTAAAATTCGTAATCTAAGATTTAAGTACTCTCTCCACCTGACGTCCGTGTACCTTGTTTAAACTCAAGATTTTAGTGTGTACGTTCTCGTATTTATATTTTAAATAATTAACTTGTACAAGAGAACCAGAGAATTTAGTTGTTTGTTGATAACGACTGCTACATTTATTTTTAAACCTGAAAACTGTTGTAACTGTAGTTAAGTTGAGCTAACATGCGCCATTTCTTTTAATTTCGTCAAGAGTTAAATGTTTCGAATGTGATTCTGCACATTCATTGGCATCTTAATTATTTTGAACGCTTAAGGGTGTAAATTTCATTCTTGAACTCTAGATATTATATATCTATCATTTATTTATTCTTAACTTTTAATATTCGTATAATTATTAATACTCTAGCAAAGAAAACTTAATTTAAATGATATCGATATATGTCTAAGTTATCTTCCTGTTTTATTAAATACTCTGATTTGGAAAGATGTTCACGTTATTAAATGAATTACTCAATTAGTGCAGGGTGTACAGGCGCATTCGTTCGGAAAATTATTCGTGATTTAGAAAAAAAAAGTAATTGTACTCGTGATTTGAAACACGTTTATATTTCGGATTAACTTCCAATACATATTTTTGATGGGACGGTAATTTATCATAATTTGCAATTAAATAAATTTAATGCATTTGGCGATATTGTTATAGAATTTTTAAGTTACACAACTTTGTATCTTTGTATATATAATGTTATTCGCATGGACATAGTTTTTGATACACACGATGATGCGTCAATGAAAAATTTCGAATTACATTTCCGAGCAAAGAATAAGTAGAGAATTTATAATAATTAGTCCAGAAACTAAAATACCAGAAAATGTTAAAAATTTCTTATTGATATCTAAAAATTCTAATTAGACCTCGCGCACTGAGGTTAGGCGGTCATAGTTCTCTCTTGGATGCGTATGATTATGCATAAGAATATGCACTCTGCCCGAGAAAGCATATTCTTGTAAAGCATAAAAGTGCGCTATCACATGCACAAGCGTGTACCTTTTCAAAGTTATCTCATACATTTTTTTTTTTTTCGATACGCATTCATGACATCTTGGTATATTTCCTGCCCCGGTTACAATAAAACGAAGAAGTTTTGGATTTATTTTCTGTATGACGCATGCATTTATTTTATATTAAATATGTTAAAATGTAGAAATGAATATTACGCAACTAACAACAATTATGATTATATAAGTCTTGGGATAATTAGGAGTACTTTTTCATATAGCATGGAATATACGAACATCAACTCATCGTGTTTGCGAAAATCCTGCCACGCATTCCATTTGGCTTGTCATGATTGTACACTTTGACCATCGTTGTTATAAGACTTCGTCATCCGACTTAGCGACTTCGCGAATAACAAATGGTTGGAAATTATTTTAATATGTGTCTGTAGATAAAAGGTTATTAAAATACTGGAGTTATGCTTATTTCTTATAATATGCCTACTTTTCATAAATATTATTTACATCCTTCTATTCTAAAACTGTAAAGATGTAAAATAAAAAGCAAAATTTTATGTTAAAGGAGAAAGAAAAATGAAAATTTACCTTGATTATACTATTGCCATTAATTTATATGTTACTTTGCTACATTAACATTAAACATTCGTCCGCTTACAGACTATCGACGGTCAGTGTATTACGACACCAATGACAGAGAGGTATTAACAGACCTGTTTTGCCAAAGCGTCGTGTTTGAAAGGAGCAGAACAAATGGGGTAAGTGACTATATTTAATATTTTTTTCAAATATTCTTTAAGTAAAATTTATTTAAATACTCGTAACAATGCTTAGTTATTGAATTATGGGTCTGTTTCTAAGGTTCCTATCCCGCCAAAGTATTTAACCAAAATTTCTTTTTTAGTGAATCCGTCAATACGGAGCCTTAGGTCTACAAAAACAAAGATATATATATAATGTCAGATCGCCGATAAATTGAGACAACATTTGTCTCGGCTTTACCGAAAGTCATTAATTTTAGAGGTCTTGCAACTTTACATATCAAAATTTCGAGGAAACTTTAACAATGTTATAATCTATTGCTACCACAAACCTCCTGTTTTGCAAGTAATGGCGAAAGTGTTTAAATGGCATTAACAATTGCAAGAGTTTTCAGTTCTTAAGAGTGATATCTAGATTCAGCACTAGAAATTCGATGTCTGTAATATTCGACCACACGTAATTCTCCGTTTATTTTTGCATTAAAATGACGCCATAGCCTTCAGCATTGCCTCTGTATGTAACTCTATTTCCTAGTCTGGATCAAAAATAATCTAAATAGGTTTGTTTGTTACTATGCCAATAACTTATTTATGAAAAGCCGTTTTTGAGAAAATAATATGAATTTCCTAATATAAGAAGTCAGACTTATGAATTGTCGTAGTCCAGTGATAGTTTGCGGCGGTGCAACTTCTGTCAAAGCATTGATTTTTCGCTAATTTGGGCGTATTATATATATAGTTATCTCTAGCCCGACTTAGTTGATCATGCGGGTGATACAACAGGTATTTGTACTTTTAAGATCAATATATCACTTGTTGATCAAAGCGTACCAAGTTGATCGTATGTAATTTTTATTATACTAAAGGTAATCCTGAATGATCAAATTACAACATTCATAAAATCTTTATTTTACGAGAAAAACGTATACAAATCTGCAGGCCACATTGTGGGTCCAGTGTTATTACACACAAATTTCAAACTCGCTAATCACAAATAAGTCATGCCCATGAATATATTCAATCAAGCAGTTTGTAACTTATTTTATCATTTTACACGAGTTGGTATAATCTGTTTTTTAAACATTTCAACTGTAGTACGTATTTATTATGATATAGAAAATTTTGTTCTGGAATTTTTTCTTATAGCGAAGGTACGCGTGTGTACTTATTAAATTATGAATTTAAATTTTAATTAAATAAAACCAATACATTTATATCATTTAAAGATTTATTTTATGATAAAAAACAAATGACAATTTGTTTGTCTAAAAATCTACTCCAAAGGGTGTAAAATACATAGGTCAGATAAAGTACATCATCAAGTACATTATCAGATCAAGTACATAGTAGTCTATTAGTGATTCTGCGAATTAAATATAAACAAAAATACTCTTACGTTTGAAAATAGACTTTTAAAATTGTATTCACACATAAACAATAGCAAAGACATGAACAAATAAAGAATAATAAATATTGTCTCTTTTGTCCAATAATTCTAAAAGGTTAATATTAAAAAAGAAGAATTTTAAATAGAAGAAAATTTATTATATAAAATATTTCCTATACCCGTAGACCATTTTCATTATTTTAATTAAAAGCTTAAAATAGTATTTCGCATGGTAAATACATTTTTAGCAGGTAACTGCAATTCTAACCATGAGACACACACACACACACATATATGTATGTTTGTATACGTACATGTGTGTGTGTGTGTGTGTGTGTGTGTGTATTTGTGTGAGTCTGTGTGTGTATATATATTTTTAATGTTCACTTAATACTTTGAATAAATTATAAAATTGTCTAGAGATTTCAACGAAAAATATGAGTGTCAAAATTTTTTTGATCTCTAACTAAAAAACTTCTTTGTTAAGTAGTTACAAGTTGCATTGACATTCCATATAATGAATTGGTGAAACAAAATCTAGAACTTCCACAAATAGCACCTGTAAACTATTCTACTCGATAATAATGAAATTTAAAAATTTAATGAATTTAGGTCGAATTTCAACTACCGGGCCACTACTAGTTATTGGTTAGTTAGTTACATAATCAGCCTAAAAATCATAAAACAATATGTTATATTAAAAAATACTAGCGGGGACATGACTGACATACAGTTGCAAACTAAAAAAACAAGATACGTAAATAATTAAAACTCCTGTTTTATATAAAATTTTATTCTTTTTAATTTTATTGTAAACAGTATTTTGTCCACTTCGGCGGCACCTTTTGTACCCTATAGGTTGAAATCGTACATAATTTGTTCTGTCAGATTCTACATGCAGCGTTAACCAACGATGTATAGTCAAAAAACTCAGCCAAGTGGACTTTACAATAAAATATCACCCTGCAGGTCGTCATTTCGTCACCGAACTTGACCATCTCCTTTTAAGAATGTAGTGTAGTAATCATCGTAAGAGAAAAAAATATAAGATCATAAATGCAAGCAGGAAAACCAACATTTACGATTGCGTTTAAAATGTTAATCAACTTATTGCACAAGCACGTGATGTTGATAGACTTTGCTAGCACGTATATACAGACTTGTTTGATCCATCGGTTCGACTGTTAACATGATCAGCATGGGGTCTTAGAAATTTCATTAAGAGTACATTCAATGCCAATGGAATATATGGATGCAACTTTGTATTTTCAATCGATATACTTGTATTTGGTAAGCTTAAACTATGTAGTAGAATAGATATCTTTGAGTAAAGAACGATTAACATTGGGTATACCGAAAATGACTGGTACAACTAATTCGGCAAGGAGATATGTATATATATATATATATATATATATATATATATATATATATATATAGAAAATATTTCGCCGGACGATATGTGATAGTCTAGAAACTCGACCTCGGTCTTCATAAAGGAACAGTTTTTAAAGTTTACCAAAAAACCGGCTTCTGT